>JADRCC010164229.1:0-13069 GCA_019843855.1 Hylomyscus alleni
TGTGTGTGTGTGTGTGTGTGTGTGTGTGTGTGTGTGTGTGTGTGTTTTCTTTGGGAGAGGGAGGTTGCAAAGAGGAAGGGCAGATATGATGGGATGGAAAGCTAAGTGAGATAGGCTATATGATGTAAAATCTCACAAAGAATCAATAAAAAGTTAAATATATGTATATTAAAAATAATCCCAATAAGAATACAAATGGTGTTAAGGTATAACTTCCAAAATACTAGTTAAACTAGTTATATACATCAATGAATGTTTGATTTAGACATGTAGTTAAAGTTACTTAGTCATAATAAAATAACTAGCTTATTAAAATAACTTTACTAATTACAAAAAATTCTCTCAAGAAAATTAATGGAAGAAACAGTTGCAGAAGTGAAAAATTATTGTGAGATTTTAGACAAGATAAAGCTAACATCTAAGAGATCAGTAAAGAGATTTCAATAACTAATATATAGATAAATCAGTACATATAAGTAATATTTGACATATAAAAACTTTTAAAGTGCTAGATAGAAGTGTTTTATTCATAAATGAAATAGATAACTGTGTTGACTTGGGAGAGCATGGCCACCCTAGTCTCATACACTAAATGTTTTGTTCCCAATTGGAAGACAGTTTAGGAAGGATTAGGAGGTGTGGCCTTGTTGCAGAAGGTATATCACTGGGGTTGGGCTTTGAGATTCTAAAAGCCCATTCTAGAACCAGTCTCCCTTCAACAGGAAGCAACCAATGAAGGAGTATATTACCTTTTTCTTTTTATCTTGCCTCAGGTTCTAGAATAAAGTGTTGATAAACTAAAAGTCTCAGGTAGGCTGAGAAACTTAAGACAGGAAAGTCGACTTACTGATAAATCTTGTGGGCGGTCAAGATCCTGTAAGTGTTGAATAAGATCAGCATACCAACCTCTGATGGTGTTTACCACTTTGAGGGGTCAGGCGAACTAACTTGTAGATGTCATTCTGCCCTCAACATTTCTATTCCTCCCTATAAAGCCCCTGTGCTATGCCTGTATAGTCTCTACTCCAACAGAGGATGTTGCCTTGAGTTTTTCTGATTAAAAACATCTTGATACCATTGATATCGGTTTCCTCTTTCTTTTAGTTTCATATTACCTTGATTAGTCCTGATCTAATAGTACCCATTGCTCTTCTCCATGTTGACACTCAGTATGATTTGAACCTGCACGTATCTTGTGCATCTGTCATAGTTTCCACGAGTTTATGAGTTTATCTGTCCCGTTGTGGCTGAAAGACACTGCCTCCTTGGAATTTATCTACCACTTCAAGTTGCTAGAATATTTCTACCCCCTCTGTTCAATACATTTCTTAGCTTTGAAAGGAGAAATTTGAAATAGACATCACATTTAGGGATGATGCCTCCAGTTTCTCACTGTCTGCGTGTTTTCCAGTTGTCAGTCTCTTTGTTAGTTACAATCACTTCAAGAAGCAGCAGCAATGCTCTGTTCTATGGGTATAGCAGTATGTCCTTTAGAAGAATTCTAGTAGAAGGTTTTTCAAGTCCATGAGCTACCTAGTCTCAGGTTCTAGGCTACGTTAGCAGTGTCATATATGTGTTCCATCTTATGGCGTAAGCCTTAAATCTAATTTTGAGAAACTAATTGATTACTCCCATAACATTTGCGCCACCAGGACCAGTATATCTTACACGTAGGTTTCATTTATATGTCACAGGTTTTATAGCTGAGTAAAGTAGATTATTACTTTTCTCCCCTAGGAGTGGGCAAATTGTGTTCCAGCACCATGAAGAGCAGCAAGTAGCAGTAAAGCTTTTTATTGGTCACCAGCCCAATTCCAGTTTGTTTAATTTTTATTGATAGGCACAGGCCATAGTCTTTGCAAAAGTAAAGAACTTAAATAAATACAAAACTCATCAGGGAAACAGGACACATGGAGTACTTAGTCCTTAAGGAGAAAGCAAAATATACTCAAATAGTATAAAAATAAATTTATGCCTACTGTCAAGACTCAGCTAACATTCAGTGGGGAAAAACCCTGATACTTAAGATCACAGTCTACCATGACCTGATAGCTCCTCTGAGTTTGATGCAAAATGGAGGACTCCTTTTCCAGCAGGGTTTACCCTTCTCTGACCTCATCTGGGGAGCCCTATTCCCAACACACTCTACCTGGGAAAGGTCAAGTAGTCCTTGGCAGATCTACAAAGTACAACTTTCCTCCTGGCTCCCCTGCTGTAGTGCTCATTCCCAGACAGACTGGAATCCTGCAGACCCCACCTGTTCTGGACTCTGCTTCATCCTTCCACCTCAGTGTCTAGTGTCTTCTGGATACCCCGAGAAGGAGGAGGCAGAGGATGTGGAACCACAGAAGGACCCCAACATACCTATTACAAAGTTCCCAGACTGAGAACTTTGTATTTGTAGAGCTATCCATGGCTATGTAGGAAGCACAGGATTATGCAACTCTTGCAAAATTTAAGGACTGCTGTTGGCAACATTAAACAAAAAGAAATATGTTAGATAATTGTAGAGAGCTGTGCCTTTAAGACAGAGTCTTAAAGCAGCCAAACGACAGTTTAACTGGCAAGCACTTGTTCTTAGCCAATGAGAAGCAGTGCAGCTGCCTGGCAGTTACATTATGTCACTCAAGCCTATATAAGCAGCCGTTTTCAGAGGAAGGCAAGGCATTCCTGCCTTACTACTCACTTTGCTTAGGGCATTCCTGCCTTACCACTCAAGCCTATATAAGCAGCCGCTTTCAGAGGAAAACAGGGCATTCCTGCCTTACCACTCACTTTGCTTAGAAAGCTTTCTGGCTTAGAAGCATTTGCTTTGGGATAATTTGCCTTGGGGCTTATTTGCCTGGGGTCTCAGACTTTCCTTGTAATCTCGGCATGGGTTTATTTATGGGCTTAGAACTTAATGGCAATTAGTATTCACTCAGGATAAAAGCTGTTCTCCCTCCTTTTACTCTTGTAACATTGTCTTGTTTGTTTTACCCCACCTATTGTGATTTCCCCTCAAAGTAAATAAAAGTCTGACAAAGTCAACTAGGAAGGGGTTGATGTCCTCGTCCCTTAGCCCTGCAGGATCAGGGTACCCCAGAGGGACGGCCGGGACAGATAATGATATTTTAAATGCAGACTGCCAACAAGTGGTTTGTTGTAAGTCTTATAAGAAATAGACATCACTCACTTATCTCTTTTTGAATCCTGATGAAATGACAATGTGTTTGTTACACATTTTGTCTTCAGATATCAAGAACTGATATTATACTATTCATTGTGATAGTTTTCTGTTGTTTATATACACAAAACTCTTCTCCATGGATATAATGCAGACTCTTAACTTTTGGGTAGGCTATGTGACTTTTTCTATAGGAGTCTATAGGGAGAATATTAGTTGCATTTAAGGAATGCATATATGAACTAAAAATCTCCAAACTTCCCAAGAACAAATTTTCTGAAAGGTAGGCAGACTATTCACCTAAAAGAAATTATGCTCTAAACAGTGTAACATCGAATATTTATCCAGAAGCACTATTGGACTTTTATACTTTATAACTGCTGTATGGGAAATAAGTTAAGTAAAATTATAAGAAGAATAAACCAGTTCTAAATCATTATAAGCAAATATTTTAGACTGTAGCTTGAGGAGTGCACATAAAAACACAACACAATCAATAGCACCTATGTTGTTAAACTGACAATGTCTTAGTTACATTTTTATTGCTATGAAGACACTGTGACCAAGACAATTTATAGAAGAATAAGGTTAATGGGGTCTTAGAGTTCTAGAAGATAAGACCATGGTCACCATGAAGGTGACAAGAAGAGAGGCATGGTACTGGAGCAGTAATTGAAAACTTACATACAGGGTACAACAACAATGAGGCAGAAAAGGAAGAGATAAAGGGGAAAATGAGTAGAAGAAAAGAGGGGGAGAAGGGGAGGAAGGGCAGAATGGGAGAGAGGGAGGGGGAGAGAAAAAGATGGTCTGGGATTTTGAAGTCTCAAAACCCACCACTGGTGACATAGCTCCTCTAACAGAATCACTCTTTCTAATCCATCCCAAATAGTTCTACCATCTGTGGGTTACATATTTAAATATATGAGACAGTGGAAGCCATTGTCATCAAAACCATCACAGAGCTCAAGAACAAAATCTTCCAATTTAATGTTATTTTATATCACTCCAAAAAATGTAGATGAAATCCATGGAGGATTGGTTCTAAAACACCTACATATTCTAGTATCTACAGCTGCTTTATCAAATACCTTTGATAAAATGTATCGTAGTTTCATGAACTCAAGTAATCTCTTTTAATGATTTATAGATAGCTAGCTACACACTGAGATGCAAACAGGTGTGATGCTGTATTTTGGTGGTGGACATGAGTGATGAAACTAAATGTTATCTGTGCATATGTAGCATAGAGGCAGTTTTGTTACTCAAGATATTTTAAAATGCCTGATATAGATTCTATAAATATAAATAGCCAATTGCACTCTCTTACCTGTCCAACATGGCAATGCTGTGAACTAAATTATATTAGAATTTGTAGCAAGGCTGTAAGTAGCATAATTGTTTCAGGTTTTTAAAGATTGAATACTGTTTTTTAATGTGGTATTTCATAAATATTCAACTCCTCAAAATGTTAAGGCTGTAAGCAGTTGGACAATATCCATTCATTTTGTGTTACCTTGTTTATTGCTTTTTTAATGGATGAGAGCATGTTCTAGTTATTGTGTGTTGTTTCTTGCCTCTTTTCTAATGATCATGTGTGTAACAAAGTTGTTCTATATTGGTTGCTGAAACAAGGAAATTTCCAAGGCACTGTGTGAGGTGTAGACATTGCTTGGCTTGTGTGTAATAGAAAATTATTTCTTTATTTTATTTTTTTCTTTGCATGGCCTTCAGAGTACTCCACTTTGATGTGAAAAATTGACATTCAAATAGTTCCCTGTGATGATTTGTAGATATCTTTCTTTTAAGTTCCCTCATTGGAGATAGGCTCTCAGAGACCCGATTTAATGCAATATTTTCATATGTTAAATTCCATCATCTAAATTCAAATATTTGTCACAGTTCTGTGCAATGGGTATCCTGGCTCTCAGGTGTATAGAATTCCTGGAGATATTTTGTTTACTTCATTACATAATCTGCCATTGTGCAGTATCTAAGGAAAATTTTTTCTGAATTTTTAATTAATAATGAAATGAAATGAGACTTTATCTAAAAGTCAGAGCCTCTTATGTAATTTTAAAGATGAAATATTGTCTTATAAAACTAATTAAAAGTACAATTTTCCTGAATAAAAATTTTAGATGCAGTTAAAATATTAACATGTTATATTCTCATTACTTCATATCTTTTATAAAATTCCAATTATACATAAAATTTTTGGTAGTTAAAGAAGCTAGTGTTTTACTTTTGAAGGAATCTTAAGAATAATTTTTAAAGAATAAAATAGTACCTATTGTTTGTGTTTACTGGCTAGAGATTTAAGTCATATTAAAAAGTTACTAAAATCGTATTTCATATTCTAGTTCTTTAGATGAACATTATTAGATAAATTTGGGGTGTGAGGACGGTCAAATTTGAGCAGTGACTTTATGAGGTTTGGCCTTACCTAGACATTCCATAATCATATATGTTTGCGTCTTTCTAAAAAACAATACTACTAATCATTTAAATCATCTATTTGCTCAGTTTTCCAGTTGATATTTTAATATTCTTGGATTTCAAATATAAAAGAAATTGATTTCATTGTCATTTTTTTCTTTGATAACTATAATCTACGTATAGTCATAACCATCTCCTGGCGAGATAAGGTCCATCTTATTCTTTCCATTAAGAAATATTTGCTCAAGGAAGGCACAAGTGAGGATGCTTGAATCTCAGCTAGAAAGAGAAATAAAATAGTCATAAAAAACAGAGGGAGGGAACTGGGAAGTAGAAAGGTTAGAGAAAGGTATGGGGGAACACGAGCAGGTGTGAGAAGGACAGGAGAGATGTCCAGATGGCCATAAAATTAATGAAAATGTACAACTAAGGGGTTGATAGGGGATATATCTCCAGGATGAGACAGAGACCTGGATAAGGAGGATACCCAAGAATTAATGTCTATGACCTTAGTTGTAACTCACTACATTGTATATATAGAACCTGAAGAGGCCACTTTCTATATAACTAGACAAGAACCTGTGTGGACTGATAGAGATACCAAATTTCAACCCAAATTTCATACTGTCTACAAGAAATGCAGGCATGGGAGATGGAGTAGAGACCGAGGCAATGGCCAACCAGTAGCCAGTCCAACCTGAGACCCATCCCATGGGCAAGGATCCATCTATGACACTATTCATGATACTCTGTTATGCTTGCAAACATGATCCAAGCATGACTGTTCTCTGAGAGACTGCATCCAGCAGCTGACTCTGACATACAGACACCAACCACCAAACAGTGGATGGAGCTTGGGGACGCTTATGGAAGAGTAGGAGGAAGGATTGTGGACCCCGAAGAGTATAGAAACTCCACAGGAAGACTAATGGCTCAACTAACCTGGACATTTGAGATTCTTAGAGTCTGATCCACCAAAAAACATACACAGGAAGGACCTAGACATCCCTGTGCATATGTAGCAGGTGGGAAGATTGGTCTTCATCTAGGTACCGAAGAACTGGTGTGAGGACTACCCAAAAGTGATCCCCTGTATGTGAGATCTGTTCTTCTGGCTTGGCTGCCTTGTCTGGCCACAGTGGGAGAGGAAGCATCTAGCCTTGCAGAGACTTTAATTTCTAGGATGAGAGGTACTGGGGGATACCCAGGAGGCCTACTTACTCAGAGGAGAAGGGAAGGAGGGATGGGTGAAAGATTGTGGCAGGGGAGTGGCAGGAGGGGGCAGTGAGAGGGATGCAAAACAAATAAGTAAAAAATAAAATTTAAAAAGGATGACAATATATAAAAATGGAAATATCTGTTACATACAAAGTCCTGAGAAACAAAGAGAAAAGATAACAATCTGATCATAGACAGATATCTGATTTAATTGTGAACATCTAAGTTTTAAATGATAGCTCTTAATAATCTTAATAATTGGAACAAAAGAACTAATAAAATAATTGCATATAGACAGATATATCATAAGGAATTGGTTCATGTGGTTGCTATTGAGGCTGATAAGC
The DNA here is from genome assembly GCA_019843855.1 of Hylomyscus alleni. NCBI lineage: Eukaryota > Metazoa > Chordata > Mammalia > Rodentia > Muridae > Hylomyscus > Hylomyscus alleni. The sequence goes on from JADRCC010164229.1 coordinate 7,171, forward strand.
CACAGTGTTATAATGTGGAACTGGGAGAGTTGAGACCTGGATGAGTCAAAAACATCTCTTCAGTTAAAACTCAGCAAGAGAGAAACTCTTGAGATCCAGGACTGGGCAACTGAATGGTTAGCAGCACTAACTGCGAGTCACATTTGCAGACAGGGGTTGGATTCAGCTATGGTTCAGTATTCAGATCTCCTAATGAAGCCCACGACAGTAGCGAGTGTACTCTACGCTACTCCAAACAAGCACCTTCAATGTTATTCCCATCAAAAGTAACCTTTTAAATGGACACATCTAAGTTATTGACAAATGACCCTTAACAAAAACATTTGTATTCCTTTGCAGATAACTAAAATATTCAAAGAATATTAAAAAAAATTACAAGCGACAAGATTGGAAAACTCAAACAGGGATTTTACTTTTGCCAAACCAGTTTTGAAAAACTGGTAGTGATTGAGGAAGAAAAATACTAGACTGAATTCATTGAGATAGGAAGAACTGAAGAGGCTGAGACCATGGAACCAAGATGGTAATTCCTGTGTTCTGGCAAATCTCTAGAGAGCTTGCTGTTGTCTCATAGGACTTGTATCAGTGACACTGTAACTGTCAGGAGCACAGACTCCTAATATTTTCTTTGATATTTCAAAGAAAAATAGTTGAAATCACTACAATGCATGTCTTAACTAACAAGTATAATCATAAAAGGAATAAGAAAAAAATACACTTGATGTAAATATGCAAAAGAAAGTAACAGTATACAGTAATTAAATAATTGTATTCTCCTAAGCAAAATCACATTCTACTGCCCAAGTTGCATAAGTCAATTTCCTCATTTATTTATTCCCTTATTTAATCATTATCCTTTTATTCATTTATAATTTTTTAAAATTTTAAATTTTTTAAAATTGCATGTATAACATGAGTGCTTAAACATATGCATATGTAATTAAAGTGTGCAGTTAACTATAGAGGTAGGAAGAGGGAGTCAGAATCCTTGGAGCTGGAATTATAGGAGACTGATCTGTGAATGTGAGTACTGGGAATGCAACCAAGGTCCTCTGTGAGATCATCAAATCCTGATACCCAGCCCGTCATCTCTCCCCCACCCAGTCTTAGAGTAAGGACTCATGACTCAGTGTCTTTTATAAGAAGGGTATCTCTTGTTCTTTGTTACTATATTGTATGATGTATACATATGTATACACATACTTGGGAAAGTAATCATTTCTCAGATATATAATTCAAAACTCCTTTCCCATTTTGTACATAGCTTTGCACTATATTTGTTCTTTAGTCTATACAGAAGGCTTTTAGCTTAAAGAAAATCTCCCTAGCCTATCTTTGCTTTCATTGCTAGTGTTTTTAGTACTGTATAAGAAAGACATTTCCCAGAATAACTTCAAAGTGAATTTCCTTTTGTATAAATTTAATGATTTGATAGTTCACAAGTTGTATACATAAGTCTTTAATCTGTTTTGTGTTAATTTCTGATTATGGTAAAAGTATATCACTTTCTGCCACCTATTAACATTTCTGCAGTTTTTCGAACACAGTATCTTTCATCTCAAGTGTGGTTTCAGTAGCTGTAACAATAGTAGGTAGCCATTAAAAATGTGGATTTATTTGTGGACAGTAATTTCTTTCATTCCTCTGTGTTTCTGTTTAAAATTTATTTTAAGTTTTATTTTATTTCATGTTCATGAGTACTTTGCCCATCTATATGTGTGTACCACACACTTGCCTGGTGTCCACTACAATCAGAAGGAGCCACCAAACCATCTGGAATTAAACTAATAATTATAAGCCATCATGTGGGTGCAGGAAACTGAATGCAAGTCATGTCCATTCTCACAAATTTCTAAAACATTACGTGAAAGTCTATCGTTATAGTTTATTAAACTACAAAAATGTACTAAGATGACTCCTGAATCCTTTGTATTTTTGTGTCAAATCCAGGTTCTCTGTCTGAGCAGCAAGTGGTCTTAACTGCTTATCCATCTTCTGAATCCTTCGTGTGTTTGAATTGACACCACTTTACTGTTGTGACTATATTAAAAGAAAAATACAAATGACCACGCATATGGAAAAGTGTTAGTATTATCAGAGGAATGAAAGATAAAACCAGAGGAGATATCACCTCATACTTTTACAATGGCTTTATAATCAAAACTGAAAAGAAACAACAAATGTCGATGAGGATGGGAAAAAAATGAATTCTTGTATGTATCTGATGGAAATACAGTTTGGTACCACCCAATACAGAAAAAAAGTGGGGATTTATCATATCTGCAGATGATTCAAAACCTTCCTCAAGATGTGTTATCTAACATAGGCCAAAAGATAAGTAGTGATTCCCATAATACAGCATTAGCCTCAGTTTTCAAGATGCTGCACAATTTGCATAGGTATTGAGAATTGAAATGAAGAAAATGTGATAGGTGAAGTAAGTGTAAATGAGTGTGTGCATGAGTGTGTGCATGCACATGTGTGTTTGTACACAAGGAAGCACTTTTCAGGTTCAGAAGGTGGCATGCAACTACTTGTATGGACAGGGAAAACACTGTACTAAATAAAAGTAGATAAAGAAAGCAGTATAATTTCAAGTCTACATGAAATTTCAAATGTACAAATTTATAGAGGTCCTGAGTTGAGTGGTAGCTGTGGTTAAGAGGTAAACGATTTTAGCTTCAAAAGAGTGTGTCCTTGAGGTAAAATATAAAGCCTCTTACTGATAGTTGACTGTATTTTACTCTTGGAATTCGCTAAAATATTTGTTCTTAAATGCTTTTTCACATACAGAAATGATAATTACACAAGATGGTAAACATGTTAACTTGATAAATTATGAACTGAAAATATAATGAATAAAGCTAGAGAAAAAAACAACAAAGAAAAGTGTGTTTTTTGAGGAATTCTCTCTTTCTGGCAGGATCCGTAAATTTTGTGAATTTCTGTGCTCATGTGGATCCAAGCCATCTTCCCCCAAAGCACCTTAGTGCTTGAATCAGTGACAGGAATAGTTTAGGCCAGATCAGAGGCTACATGAGTAGACACAAAGAAAACAAGGGACCAGAACTTGTGCTTCATGCCTAGCACTGCACATAACCAGCACTTTCCACATCCTTCAAGGTAAATGGGTCATATCTGTGTTCACAATGTTCTCAAACATTATGTAAAAGTCTATCATTATAGTTCATTAAACTATAAAAATATACTAAGATGACTACTGAATCATTTGTACCTTTGTGTCATAAATCTTCTTGAAAGACCTTTAAAGTAATTCTCATTTCACACTTTGCTTTTTTAAAAAAAAAAAATTGATGCAGAGACCAACAGAAAATTATACAGGTAGATGATCTGGAATCCTATAAACAGGACCTATTTACATTTATCATAAACTCTAATGTATGCTTTCAAGCTTACTGACTGAATATGTCTCAGAGCAATAGGAAAACATTCAGGTAAGTGCCACTGAACGCTATTATGTACAACCATGTGATCATTTGTGAACATTTATATGAATGTCTCATTGCTCATGCAAATAAATGCCATACTGAGCATTCAATATGTCTCCATGTGCAATCTCTCGCTGAAACTATTCCCTTTTCCAATCCTAATGTTATACATTAACTTACTATGGAGCTATTAAATATTTCTATTACTGTGCGGTTCTGCACATCATCTTCAGGATATTGTGCTATAAGCCATGTGATGCTCTTACATACTGATGCCTTTATCAGTGGTGCTGAGGTTTGTTCCCCATTGCACAGAAATTAGCAGAACAGATACGCTTGCCATGAAGACAACTGTTCTTACTGTTCAATACAGACAGCAAATATCATCACCCCGGCATTCAAAGAGATCTTAAAGCTAAAGTCTATAAAAATGTTCAAAATGAACAGTTGACATGTTACAAACATCAAGAAAAGCAAATTTACCTTAAAGTTGCTAGGAGAGAACAGGTAAAGTAATCTTTAATAATAAACTTATGGAGGTATCACCATCCCACTCTCAAGTTGGATTAGAGAGCTATAGTAATAAAACAACATATGACCGTAAGTCAGGCATATTAAGTAATGGAATGGAATTAAAGACATCAATAGAATTTAACACATATAAGGTTACTTTTTTTTCCTTTTGACAAAGAAGTTAAGCCTACACATTGGAAAATCAAAGCATCTTCAACAAATGGGGCTTGCTAAACTACATGACTTCATGTAGAAGAATTCAAACTTACCATGCTTCACAAAACTGACCTCTAAATATACCAGATGGAAAGGAAAATGTGAAACATTCATACAATGAAATATTATTCAGCTGTTGAGAAATGGAATCATGGAATTTATAGGTAAATGAATAGAGTTAGAATAAAAGTCATCCCAAGTGAGATTACCCAGAACCAAAAAGAGAAGTATAATGTGCACTCCCTTATATGTGAATGTAGGCTTCCAAGACTTCAGGAGGTATGCTTACATTATGTATAAACATAGAGATTATATACAGAGTAGTAGCCTAGGGGCCAGATGAAGATCCCATGGGATGGGAAATGAAATACATAGTTATGGAAGGATACAGAGGAGACTGGATCAGAAGAATTATTTGGGGAGGCAGATGGAACAGGAGAGTAAGTAGGGAGTATTTTGGAGAGACAACTGGCAGTAAGATGCATTTGAAGGATTGTGTGAAAACTTACTGTTATAGAAGATTCCTAAAATATATACATATATCAAAGAAATCTAAATAAAGTCACAAATGGTGTGAAAGACAAACCCCAACAAGACATCTTTCATCACTAAATGAAACTTCCACTGCCAGGAATGGGTTAGATATAGTTGAGTCACAGGACAAAGAGACTCCATGGAAACCCTTGAATATCTCAGGCTATAGTTCCCTCTTCATAAACTAATAGTAAGGCCATATTGCTCAATACAACACTTACGTAACCCACCAACTGTGGAGAAATTGAACTGATTCCTACCTAGAGTTTTCACCTCTATGGGCTAGTGTTTATGAGATGGGAAGCTATCTACAGGCTCCTCAGGTAAGAGGAGAAAGGTAACCACCAACTCAGCTTCAGATCCTGTGATCTACAACCTTACAGGGTGATGTGCTGATGAAGAGTCACCGGCCACTCTCCGATTGGGTTTAAGGCTCACCCTATGCCTGATACTGCTTGGGTGACCAAGAACTTATGACTTGATAGGAACCTAGGGGAAACGAAATATTATTGTTATGCAAAAATGAACATAGATATAAAATAATTCCTAATGACGTTGTTCTATACCCATAGATTGCCTCACTCAGCCATAATCAGAGAAGCTTCCTTTTGCAGTAGGTGGGTACTAACACAGAGACTTACAACGGGAAGACAGAGAGAGAGAGTGAGAGACCTTGGAACGCTGAGTCATAAATGGTATGTCTCCATCAAACACACCCTTCAGAGTTCAGGGGAGTATGTGGAAGTGGATTCATAAATACTGGAAGATTCAAAGGGGGTGGAGGGCATTAAGGAAACAGACTGCAGCAGTGTACATAAGGCCTGCCCAGGTTCAAGCCACTTGTCCCAGCACTGAGAGTGAGAAATAGACACAAACTTCCATGACTAGCCAAGGATCTATCTCTAATTAACATCTGCCTGCAAACAAAATATTTAGTTTTTTTCAATGGAGTATCACTCAGTATATTAACCTACCCTTCAAGGGTAGGTCTTGTGCCCAACAGTAGATGGGCAACTCAAAATGAATTCAATGTATCTTTGTAGATATATTTTTGGTCTTATATTGTTCTCTTTGGGCATTTTTAATCTAACTGATCTTTTGCTTATATATTATTTTTTTCTGATTGTGTGACTCAATGGTGCGTGTGTGTGTGTGTGTGTGTGTGTGTGTGTGTGTGTGTGTGTGTG
>JADRCC010164230.1:0-21296 GCA_019843855.1 Hylomyscus alleni
TGCTCCATAGTTTGTCTCTGCAACTCCTTCCATGGGTATTTTGTCTCTCCCCCCCCTTTTTAAATGAAGAAGTTTGGAGTTCTTTATTGCTAAGAAAACTATTAAAAGGGGAGTAGTCCTTTTCAGCTCCTCTAAAAAGCAAGGTGTTGGTTCCTCAATCCTCAGTCATTTCTTCAGCTCCTCTATGTACCCAAAAGAATTCCGGAGAAGCTGGAACTGTTCTGGATGGTGAGGACTGCCCCAGAACTGTTGTCCATAAACACAGAGACATACTGTCCAGACTGTAGATGCAACAGCCCGGAACCTGCACTATGAAGACCCTGCTGTTGCTCTCTAGACCTGGATACAATCTCAACGATGACACAAGGACTCAATACAGATGAGAGCACGGACTATGTCCCTGGTAAGCAACTGGCCTCTGTTCTGTAGTTCCCTGTGCTCAATGTGCAGGCTGGCAGAAAACTGAAAAATGGCAGAGACTGGGGCTGTGAATCGGCTCAAGGAGAGGCTCAGGCCAGATCCCCATAGGAAGGCACCCTTGGTAGTAGGAGCCTGGACTTTTTGAATGGCAGTGGATGGCCTCAACCACCAGCCACTGGCTGGGTTCCTGGGATAACAATGTGTGTGGTAGCCTTGAGAATCCAAGTTCTGTGGCCTCTTTCAGCATTTCCTGAAATTCCTGCAGCAAGTCCTCTGGGGTAACTTCCACACCAGGGGAACCAGGTGGACCAGGAGGGCCAGGGATTCCTAGGGGCCCTGGGAGACCTGAGAGGCCTCATAACTTCTTGTCCCGGCCACTACACCATTTTCTAGAGGCCCCATCATCTGGCAGGTGGACAAAGTTCAACTATGACATGTGGGCATCTGAGAGCTCAGGTCCAGAGGTTTCTGGTGGTTTGATGGAGCCTGTGCCCTGACTCCTGCAGTCTGTAGCCAGAGGAGGGCTGCAGCTGCCCAGCCCCAGGCCCACATGGCTCAGTCTCCGCAAGCATAGGCTTAGGGATAGGAGTCCCGGCCAGTGTTCTCATGGGGGCTGTGTTAGGCATTCAGAGCCCCTACACGGGGGTGAGGCACAGGGACAAGCCTAGCAGCCGCCGGTGCATGTCTGCAGGAGGAGCCAGAACTCCTTATCTTTGCCAACCTATCTTCCTGCTCAGTGCCCTTGCCAGCAACCCTGTCACCAAAAGAGCTTGTTCCCCCTTTTAAAGAAGGAACAAAGTACCCACACTTTGGTCTTTCTTCTTCTTGAGTTTCTTGTGGTTTGTGGATTGTATTTTATGTATTCTGATCTTCCTATCCACTTATCAGAGAGTTCATACCATGTGTGTTCTTTTGTGATTGGTTACCTCACTCAGGATGATGTTCTCCACATCCATCCATTTCCCTAAGAATTTCATAAATTCATTGTTTTTAATAGCGGAGTAGTACTCCATTGTGTAAATGTACCACATTTTCTGTATCCATTCCTCTGTTGAGGGACATCTGGGTTGTTTCCAGCTTCTGGCTATTATAAATAAGGATGCTATGAACATAGTGGAGCATGTGTCCTTATTACATGTTGGAGCATCTTCTGGGTATATGCTCAGGAGTGGTATAGCTGGGTCCTCTAGTAGGACTATGTCCAATTTCCAGAGGAACTGCCAAACTGATTTCCAGAGTGGTTGTACCAGCTTGCAATTCTACCAGCAATGGAGGAGTGTTCCTCTTTCTCCACAACCTCTCCAGCATCTGCTGTCACCTGAGATTTATCCTAGCCATTCTGACTGATGTGAGGTTGAATCTCAGGGTTGTTTTGATTTGCATTTCCCTGATGACTAAGGATATTGAACATTTCTTTAGGTGCTTCTCAGCCATTTGGTATTGAGAATTATTTGTTTAGCTCTGTACCCCAATTTTTTCTTTTCGAGACAGGGTTTCTTTGTGTAGTACTGTCCTGGAACTCACTCTGTAGACCAGGCTAGCCTCGAACTCAGGTGCTGGGATTAAAGGCATGCACCACCAAAGCCTGGCTGTCTGTACCCCATTTTTAATAGGGTTATTTGTTTCTCTGGAGTCTAACTTCTTGAGTTCTTTGTATATATTGGATATTAGCCCTCTATCAGATATAGGATTGGTAAAGATCTTTTCCCAGTTTGTTGGGAGTCATATTTGATGACATATTTCTTTCCCTTAGCATCATATCCTGAAAGTTCACTCAAACTGCCCTAAATAGGAGGGTTTGGGCTTTTGAGGGGAAGCATATTTAAATCTTTTATGCTTCTAAACCACAGGAATGGTTCTCACACATGGTGCATGAGAATTCCTTGAGGGCTTATCATAGCAGATTCCTTGGCTCCACTATACTTTCTTATTCCACAAGTAGATGGTGCCTGACAATTTGTAGAAACAAGTTCCTAGTTGAGGTAGGTGCCTCTGGGAAGAGAACACAGTGAAACATTTTACCTCTTAGAGAAAAAAATATTCAATATCCTTAGTCATGAAGATAAAAATGGTTGAGAGTTCATCTTTTTCCAGTCAGAATGGCCACCGTGAAGAAAACAGTTCTGAAAAAGAGTTCAAGGGAGCCTTTATACAATGCTTATGGGAATATAAATTTAAAAAGTCACTATGTGGATCAGTATTTCTTTTCTTGACTGAATATTACTAAAAGTAGTACTAGTATCTAGTCCAGCTATACCACTACTTGTTACCTCAAAAAATCTTGTCAGAATATTAGAGAGAGAGAACTATATCCATGTTTCTTTGACACTACTAACACTAAAATACAAAATTACCTTAGACAGATAGGAAAGATTAGCGGACCAAGAAAATGTATCTATTCTATGTACAGCACAACCTTATTCGGCCACAAAGGAGAAGGAAATTTTATCATTTGCAGGAAAGGGGATATAACTAGAGATCATATTCAGTGAAATAAAGCACATTCAGAAAGACAATATAACAGTTTCCTTCACACACAAAAATAGTCAAGATTCAAACAAATGAAATATATTAAAATAAAGGAAAGATTACTGGGGAGGAAGGAGCCCAGTGAGAGGAGAAAGGGAATAAGAGAGGGTAAGGGGGTGGGGAATAGGAGCAAAGAACACTATATAAGACCTAATGAACTCATTATTTTGTATTCAAATTCAAAGAGAAAACACTTTTCCTAAAGGTCTTATTCATAGAAGTCTCGTATATTTTTAGTATTATTTAACATTTGGTGAATTTTTCACTCAGTGACATAGGAATCCTGGTTTACAATTGGGGGAGGAGGAATGGAAAATGTTTGCAAAATGATCACTGAATGTATTTATGACCACTTCAAAAGAAATCCACACACCTACTAGGGAAGACAGAGGTACATACCAATAGAAATTCTCATGTTCACTGGCCATTGCCTTCAATACACATCTCCTTTGCACTTGCCCATTGTCCTGCAGTTCTTAGTGAAATCAATACTTACCCAGGCAAGGCCATTGTACTGTACACCATGTGAAGGTCACATTTACATGGCTCCTCCATTTTTTGCTACTTTTTGTATATTTACAGATTACTTATGTATTTTTATTTTTAGTGATTTCCCAAACCCACTACATGTATCCTGAAGTCAGAGGGCCTGTTTTACATCTACATGCTCAATTGCCAGACATTACTCAGTACCTTCACGGGATCAATTTCTCAAACCTTAAAGTTGTGATCTGAATGTGGATTCTCCCTTATAGGCTTACATGTGTGAACACTGTTTTGGATTGTGGCACCTGAGGAGGTAGGTGTGGCTTAACTGGAAAAAAGTGGGTCACTGCAAGGTAGGTTTTGAAATTTATATTCTGACCCTGATATCTGTTTCCTCATCTTCTCATACACTAGGAAATTATATCTGCACAGCTGTCCATGAACTATTGTTATTACATCATTCCCACCATAAGGAATGTGTTTTCTAAATCAACACAAAATATAGTGGAAATAAACCTTTCCCCCTTTTGTTGCTTCTTGTCACAGCAACAAGTTGATTAACTCGTATCCCAGTTCCTTGACACTCTTGTTGTGGGAGCTATCTCCGAATTGATGATGCAGGTATCTTCTCAATCTGGCACCATGGACCTTTCAGCTAATAGAAATATTTCCCAGGTTAGCAAAATCTTGCCTGCCCACCTTGGTTTTTCATTTTCATTCAATTATTTAGTGAGAATGCGTATGCCTTAACAGCTGCCAGTAAGACCTCTGTTAAGCCAGATGTCTGACTGGGATTTTTATTCACTCCTTCCTACTGTTTCAGGGTCTTAAAAGTATGTATGTAGAACATTAAGCAAAAAGATGAAATTGCTTATGGCATTACTTATATGTAGAAAAATTATGTATTTGGTTCCAAAACACCAACCTATATGATTTCCAAGATTACTTATTTAATGTGTGATTGTGCTATGTGTGAGTATCAATAACCAAACTAATGAAACTCACTGACTGACCTTGAAGAGTTCATCCTAATGGGAAAAAGACAGTCATTGTATAACTAATGATGTAATGAAATATATAAGTTACATATAACTATATGTTTGAGCTATAGAACTCCCCAAATCCTAATGACATATAATCACTGTCATTGTTCATGAAATATAAAGATGACAGAATGCCTTTGGCTTAGCCTCCTTGCTGTCCACACTACACTCCAGTCTTAAGGTAGCAACCATTTGGTATAAACTCTTATAGCAGAAGAAAATATACCCAAGTTTCACTCATTGACCCATGTGATCCAGTAGGCAAACAAAAGTTCCCAATGGGATGCAATACTGATTGGAAACTATAGTATAAAACTTTTACAAGGTTAAATGAAGTCAAGAAGAGGCTTGGAGGAGCCAGGTTTACTAGTACATTGGAAGTAAAACAGGGATTGACAAGTTTAAGGAGGTATTTGTGATGTGTATTATGCTATTAGGATCAATAGCAGTTGAGACTGCTATTTACCCAAGAACTATTTCCTCATCTTCTTTGTCAGACACTGTTATAGTAAGAAATGGGCACATGACAAAATCCACAGCAATGGGAACATGTATCATAGTTACCTGGAAGGATCCCAAGGCCCAAGGGAATGATGGACCATATGTTGGAGCCTGAGATTCCAAATCACTGTGAAGGATAAGCTGATTTCGATTGTGAAGAAAGCTACAGTGTGTTTGGGATATAGTATCCTTTGGATTTATTACAGCCTAGAGAACCCAGGTGTTCCATTTATAGAAGAGGAAATCCTGAGTGGTGTCAGGGGTATACTAAGAATACCCACTTCCTAAATACAGTCTAACATATCAAGTAAAAGTGATGCTAATGCTAAAAAAATATCCAAGGGTAATTAGGACAACTGTGGCTAAGGCCATACTTAGAAAATGGGTAAGCTTCCAAGGTGAAAACAGATCACAATAAACAAATCATTTATGGTGAGACGAACTGAACTGGATTCTCCTTGGACAAGTTGGCAATAGGCTAAACAGGACATATTACAAATATGAATCTGAAAGGTTCTTATACATGGAGGAACTAATTGTTCTGTGGACACAGAAAGAAGAGGGTTTATTATAAATGTAAATTATAAAGTTTTCAGGTATATGTGAAGAGTACAAAATATGGAAAAATTAAATATATGCTGAAAATCAAGTACGAATTAACTGGATAACTAAACAGAAAATAGTGATAACTGAGAAGCCACCTTGTCTTGTTCATGGAAGGATTTACCAGTGCTGAGATGAGCCAGTGTGCTTAGGTGGTGATGAAGGTCTTTCCTTTCTGACAACTGCTCATTCTAGCTTACATGCCTGAAATACCTATAGCAATAGGAGGCAAACTTACTTAATCACACTGTTATTCTCTTATGTGTTTCTTTACTTTTTTGTGATGGTTTTGACATGACTTCTGAGAGTATTTGTTGAGGAAGAAATGATTTGAGCTTTGTATCATTCCATGTCTATTACTTAAACCATGTTTTCTTTTATACTAATTTATTCTGACATACACAAATTTATCACTTCACCTACTATAAATATGTAACAAGTATTAATTATATCTACAATGTTGCACAACTATTACTACTGAATACAGAATTTTTCATTCGGTCCATACTGAAATCCTGGGTCAATTAAACAGTAAATTCCCATCCCGTTTTCAATAACTGCACGGTATCTCCTATTTTCTTCCTGAGTTTCATGATATACACAATACCTGCCGTTGTGCCTGGCTGAATGTAATTCATGTGGCAGTATGCATCAGAATTCCATTCCCTTTAAAGACTAAATAATACACTTGTATACATACAGTGCATTTCATACTTAATTCATCTGATAAAGAGATTCATTTTACCAAAATTTTGACTGTTAGGAATATCTTAAGCACTAGTATACTGATACTGCTTGTTCAGTAGTAATTGTTCTACACAATAGCTACACTTTAAATTCCCCCTTGCAATATATATGGCTCCAATTTCTCTACATCCCCACTTTGCTTTTTTTTAAATACAAATTAAACAATTAATATTAATATCAACTACGTGGAGAATAAGCACACCCATACAATTCTAGCATCACGGAGGCTAGAAGCATTGCAAGTTCAAGGTCAATTTAAGTTACACAACTGATGGAAAACACTAATGGTTGGAGATATACTTTAGTGATAGGTCACTTTGGGTTTGACTCTGAGGACTCTTGAGTAAGGTATCCTAAATGTTTATTGTTTATGAAAAATTCTGAAATAGAAAGGAATTACAGGAAAGACAGACTGTCTGCTACATATTCTGCTGGTAGGTATCACACACACACACACACACACACACACACACACAATCCTACATCTTAGTTTGTCCCACACTGAATCATTGTCCCACACTGAATCAGTCTCTGGGAACTTCATATTACATTAGCCTGTAGAATGCATTCCAGACATTTCAATCTAATTCACTTATACAGTAAACTGCAAGTAAAATCTATTCTGCAGTATGAAAGACTATACTCTTAGGTACATGACTAAGTAATCTCAAAGTCCTTCTTTACAAGACTACCAAGCCCACATATTAATACACTGTGGAGAAAATAAGCAAAATAAAATCCAAGACTCAGCTGTTAATTGCTGTGGTTATTTAACAACTTTATTATATTCTTAAAAATCTTAAGATTATAAACAATATTATAAACACCTGAGGTCCAATCAACTGGAAATAGCATCTTCATACAAACAATTTGCAAGAAGATCAAGTTTAAGTATTCTAGCTGTGTCAGGAATGACATAGGTGAAATAGTCTTTTAACATTTGCATTGTCGTCTAAAGGACATTTGGTATTCTAAAAAGAAAATTACATTCTTGTCTGGTTGAACATTTTTGTTGAGATTCAGAATAGATAATACATGTATAACTGACTCCAATACATGTATAACTGATTCTCGCAGCTTATATGCATTACACCATCATATAAAGTAATTCCATGCAGTGCAATTTTACTTTGAAAACTATTATTTGGAAAAACAAAACCCTTATGAATTTTTCAAAATGTAACAGAACTGGTGGCTCAGAAATAAGAAAATTAATTAGAAATATTGCATAGGATAAAGAGTTTCCCTATGGGCTAGGCAGTGGTGGCTCATGCCTTTGACCCAGCACTTGGGAGGCAGGTGGATCTCTGAGTTCAAGGCCAGTCTGGTCTAGTTCCAGGACAGCCAGGGTTACACAGAGAAACCCTGTCTCAAAAAACCAAAACAAAAAAAAGAAAAATAACAACAACAAAAAAACAAAACAAAACAAAAGAGCTTCCCCATGTGGGATCCAATTTATGGGCAGTTTCTTATCACCTGAATAATAAGCTGAGAGGTACTGGTGATAGAAAAATGATATATACATTTTCCAGGGGATAAACATCTATATATACCTTTATTACCTCTGTGGCAGTGTAAAGTGCCATATTCAATTCAAAAAGTCACTTGTGTCTTCTCACATATATACAATAGTATATAAATATGCTAAAGTATCTGTATGAGTAATAAACACAAAATAAAAAACAAATTTAAAATTTGGACACAAGTATCGTAGAAAATAAAGATGTCAGAATGGGGTGTCTAATGTTCAAGTTTAGCAAAAATACACAAAGCTGTAAAATAGGTATAAATTTTATCCAATTCCATCCAATTCACTCTGGTAAAATAAACATCTCCTGCACAAAATTATTTATTTTAATCTATGCTACAGTTTAAAAAATATCAAAGGCTAGTAGGAACACTTTATGTAAGCTTATAAAATTGCTTTCCCCCTGTAGTATGAGCTAAAAAAGGGCACTGACACAAAGGAAAATAATTTATATGGCTCTTCCCTTTCTACTAATAGATCAGGAACAAAATACTGTAAAACCAGACTAAAATAACTGAGGAGACGAGAGCTTAAGTGCATGCTGAAATTCTCTTTTGAGAAAAAATGCTCATGTTTTTAGAAGTTAAGTTGCTGGTATTTTCCCCTTTGGGGTTTAGCTGTTTGGTTCTAGATATAAAGATTAATCCAAATAAAAGCTTTTCTTCTCTTTGCCACATGAAGTACACTTGTAAACACAATAAAAATAATTAAAGACATAAATAATGAACAGCCAGTTTTAATTATGCTAATACAAACATTAAATGGTATTTAAAGAATAAGAGTATACAGTTACATTAAACAGTACAACTTTCTTAAAATATTTGTATAAAAACCTTCTATAAAATAAAAACTGATGAGATGAAAACTACTTTTTATGTAAAACATTTTCAGTATACCTGAGAATTATCGCTAAACTAAATTTGCACATTTTCAATTATGTTTTACTTCTTTAAGTTTTTCAATGTAATAACATAGTTTTAATGCTGGTCCTAGTTTCAGCCCCATATACTTCATCAGCAGCTCACTCTTCAGTAGTAGCAGAGCTTTCCCATCAATTTCCTACAGAAAGAAGAAAAATACAGTAAGAATTCTTCCATAGCTGATCAAGGTATTTATATGTAAGAATGTATAAAATAATGTCAAATATATTGTTTATATATTTATACACTTAAATAATCTGATTTGCATAATTGAGCATTATCTGATAAAATTTAAATTAAAAAACTTTAGTCAAGTATTTTAAACAAATGTCCAGAGTATCAAATTATCTGGCTTTACTGTGTACTGAACAAAATACTACTACATATCTATGACAAATGGTTAAATATTGAGAATAGTAGAGTGAATTCCATACGTTAACTTTCTGAGAAGGGAAAGGAGTATGTCAGTATCCATGCAAACTGTAAACATGCTGCACAGTTTCATCTTCATATTGAAAAGTATAAGCTGTCTGAAGCTAGTTAACTGCTGAAACAAATATTGATTTACTTGAAATATTGAAAAGAGATGGGCTGGGAAGGATTGCCCAGTGAGTAAAGCACTTGTCTTGAAAACATGAAGCCTGGAATTGGGTCTCCAGAATTCATGTAAAAATGCCAGACATGGTGGCATCTACTTTAATCCCAACACTGACAAGGTTGAGGCATGACAAACTCTGGGGTGTATTGCCCAGTCAGTGTAACCTAATTGATGAGACCCCAGATCACAGTGAGAGACCTTGTCTCAAAAGAGGCTGGATGGCCTTCCTGAAGATGATACTTGAGATTTTTGTCTTCTGGCCCCCAGAGACATATACACATGTGTATTTTCACCTGCACACACATGTGCACACACGCACGCATAAAATAGTGTACACGAGACATTATATCAATAACTTTGTTAGGAAATATTATAAACACATTATTTAACAGTGACAAGGAATCCTTTCAAAATTCTTTATTATTGTATTATACAATGTATGTTATAGAAGCCTATTATTTGGTATTCAAGTCATAATGTAGTTGCTGGTTTCACTGGGTATAATGAGAAGGCCACCCTGGTATAGGCTGTAGGTCAACACCTCCTACTCATGGTCCTAGAGTAGAAGAGTTAACAGGTTGGGGAGGATTTTTGTATTTGTCATTACAAGAAGGGGTGGTCTGCACCAGAGTGGTAATCTTGTAGTACCAACTCTTGGAAACCTGAAGCTGTTTAGTGTACTGGATATGTGGATACCCATTTAAAGAATTAGGCAATTAACCTACCATTTAAGACCTTAACGTTGGACAAAGTAATCTTTCTCACAAATGAAAAAGATCAGTTGATAGGGTTCCCCCACCATCCATACAACTCAGTATCAAACTGGAAGGCCTGCACAGAGGTCATTTAGAGGCATTAGGGCAGCAGGAAAACCGGATCAAAAGATACATTACATGTTGCCTGAAGAGGTCGGCGAGGGGGCCTGATATGTGAGGATCTGTATGTTTCATAAACTGTATCACTTCATCCACAGACCAGGTTGAAGGGTCCTTACAGAAGCCTTGTTTCAGGACACTGGGGTCAGGTACAGCTATATAACTTGAAGCTTCAATGGGAGGGGAAAAAAAACAAATCATACTTGACCTGATCATAATCCTGAAAGAAGAGATGTTAGGTAGAAAGTAATGGTCTCACTCCTGGAACCTTCTGTTAAGTCAATAAGTTAGGTCTCAAGATTCCAATGGTAAAATCGCGTGAGTGCAAGAATGAAGATGATCTGATGCTGCATTAGAGTGTGCCAATGAGCCTCCCACAAAGATCAACAACTTTACTTTAGAAGGTACATTAAAGCTTCAGCAATCATAAAACATGTGTAGCAATCCAAGGCCTCTTAGGTCCCAAACAAGAATAGATCCAAAAATGTTCTCACAAACTGCTCTTTTTAATATCTCTTCTTCTAAGTTGATTTTATTTTGTTATATATGATGGGACTCTCTCAAGTTTAAAAGTTTATAATTCCCTAATTTTTTTCTATTTTAATCAAATGTATTTCAGTAACCCGATTATGTTTGAGAGGGACATTAGTAATTTGGACCATTTGCCTCAATTATTCAATACAGACATTTTTGCATCTCTTTTACACTTTAGATTGCCATCTCAGTGATTAAAGAAATCAAAATTATTTCCTGCTCAGTTAGGTCAGAAAGTAGTTTCAGTATTTTTATTTGATCCCTTTTCTATTCTTCATCGCATAGCAATAAATATGTTTAGATATTTAGTAAAAAGGAGACAAGACAAAATACAACCAGGATATCCATTATCTTGTCATAAAATAATTGAATTTTGCTGGACTTCATCATGGCAGATACAACTGGTAATAATGTAGCCAGCAGTGTCCAACATGCAACACTGCAATATGAAATCATCTGCAACTCTGCTGGACCACATTCTCAGCTATCTTGGGACATTTGTGAGGCCATAGGCTGGACAAGTCTACAGATAGTGCTATACCATTTGGGAATTAGGACAATTAGAACAGTTATCTTTAACTCACCAATGGTAGAAACATTAAAAATACAAGGTTAATCATATTTCTAAATCAAACTAGGTTTTAAAGATGTTTCTGTCATCAGTATTTGGTATAGCTATGTCTTAAAAAAGCATGTTAACTACAGATAAACTGTATTTAAAGGTATATAGGATCAAGCATAAAACTAATTTTAAATTGAAATAAGATTAGTATCTTCTCTTTCTCCTACTCTATTACTAAAACAAAAATGGGACTGTATCTTCAATAATCAGATGTGGTTGTAAACACTACATAGTTACTACTCAAATGATATAGGAAACAAACTACTCATGAAAATAAGTCAAAAGTCCAGTCATACTTTTTTCCTAGCTGTATAGACTGTGGTATTAATAAATATATCTGAAATACAGTGATTTGATTTCTCCTGTTACTAGAATTATTTGATAAAGTAAAGGTCAGCAGTTTTTCTGATTCAAATAATGGGGGATACAATAGTATTTGTGTGACCATTAGTGACAAATTCAGCTTAAACTAAAATGTATAGGACCTGGAAAAACATAATAATGACAATTCCTTAGCAATGAAATGATAAGTTATGTCTTCTCTAGAGTTGTAGGCAGTGTCTGGATTCAAGGATTTGCCCAGCTATCTTTTTACTTGGGGATCATAGGCAAGTAACTTCTGAGGGTCTTTTCACTGAAAATGTTTACCAGTACTTACTCTTCAAGGAAGTTAAAAATGGTATTATGTATGTAGCCATATAAAATATATGCCAGGCATATAGTGTCCCATAATGATTTCATAAACTACTAACAAAAATGTAATTACTATGTCTCTCCATTTCTAGGAATGCCAGGAGTATTACTCATTTATATATATATATATATATATATATATATATATATATGTGTGTGTGTGTGTGTGTGTGTGTGTGTGTGTGTCAGATAACTATCATTAGGAATTATATTTTAAATTCTTTTACTAAGAAAATGTTTTTTCACAAGTTGACATTTAGAAAATATACTTAGAAATAACATTTTATATTAGTTATTTTGAAATAGATATCCATCTTTAGACCCTTGGTAAACAACAGCACTTTAAAAACAGAAACAAATACTAGAAGGTGGGGAGAGATAGAAAAAACAAATGTGCTACAGATGTGTATAGCAAGGTTGGCTCCTAGATAACATCATGATATAAAAGCCAAGTAGAATACCTGCTTTCCACATCCTTCAATTTTCAACCCAGTCGAGAGAAAATGGATAGAACACATATTCCTTTATTCTCCTGTACTTATAATCCTTAATATGGCAAATTGTAGCCAGAGGAAAAGCTATGTCAACTTTTTACAGAAATAAGATGCCACCTTTTCTTGGTAGATCTTAGAGAATGACAGAGTATGTGATAAATAGGGAAATGGTGTGGTTATAGAAACAGGATGCCAGGGACCTGATCCAAGAGCCACACACAGGCTGGTACGAGGAAAGGTCTCAACAGATTTGACAGCATGTCAGAAATGAGAAGTAATGTGTCCTTCTTGTCCTTAGAGTCATGAGAGGTTTTAGAGTCCTCAAAGTACCTCAGGAATTGTTTAAAACTGCTTGAGAAATACTAAAGTCTGAGAAGTCTCTATCAAATATGGTTGGTAAACCAGACTGCCAGAGTCAGTTCTGAGATGATACAAAGATAGGAACAGCCACATCAGGATTGTTCCTAGCATTGATATGAAAGAGAACCTGACATGTAATTTTGGCATTTTAAGAAATACTCTGGGGTATAGTTGGACATGGAATCTTTAAGGAAAAAGATAAACACAATGACTGAGAAACAATGTTCTTGAATATACCTTCATTTTTCTTCTATTGGAATTTAATGTGCTTAAGTCTTTGAGGTAGATGACTCTTTTTACAACTACAGATCCACTTGAGATATTTGTCACAATCTCAGAAAACACCTGTGGAAACTGAAGTATGTGCAGGATACAAAGCATCACCCACTGATGAATTCTCAGAAGTTGCAGGAAAACTTCATTTTAAACATGCCAGGTCCCTTAGGAGACAACACTACAATGGGGAAAAGAGACTATCTTCACCAGCTCAAATACAATTAGAAGGCTTCCTTAGTTATTTTGCTATTGCCATGACAAAATACCATGAGCAAGGCAAAAGAAAACACTTAATCTGGGAGCTTACAGTTCCAGAGGGCTAGAACACGTGACCATCAAGGCAGGGAGCATGGCAATGGGCAGGCGGGCATAGTGCTGAAGCAGTAGCTGAGAGGTTACATCTGATCCATGAGCATGAGGCAGGCAGGCAGGCAGGCAGAGTAAGAGAGGGGAGCAAGAGAGCATGTGCATGCTAACCAGGAATGGCATCAGCTTTTAAAGCCTCAATGTCCACCCTCAGTGACACATCTTCTCCAACAAGGTCACATCTCCAAATCCTTCTCAAATATTTCCAGGAACTGGGGATGAAATACACAACTCTATGAGCCTATGGGTGATATTCTCATTCCACTTCATGGTCCTCATAGGTTTGTAGCCATATAATAATACAAAATATATTTAGTTCAACTTCAAAAGTCCCCATAATCTTGCTGTCAAGACTGTCTAAAAGTCCAAAGTCTCTTCTGAGATTAGAGGTGATTTCTTAACTGTAAGCCCCTGTAAAATTAAAATGATATTATATACACCCAACATGCAATGACACAGAATACACATTACCATTCCAAATAGAGGAATGGGGCATAGTGATAAAATACTATTACTAGCAGGGCAAACTCCAAATCTGGTAGTTCTGTTAGATGTCAAATGAATCAGATGGTTCTGCCCTTCCAGCTTTGTTGACTGTGACACATGTATCTCTTGAACTGGTTCCACTCCCTGTGTGCAGCTCTCCTTGGCAGGTATCCTACAGCTCTGTCATCTCCAACATCCTGAGGTCTCCAATATAGTTCAAGCTTCATTTTCACAGCTTCACGCAATGGCCTCTCTTGGCCTCAATGCAGACTTCCCTGTCCCATTCCTGGCCTCAGCAGCTTTTTTTTTTTTTAATGGTGTAAGAAGATTCCACAACCCCTTTACTCTTGTGTCTTTGAATCTAAAGCCAGACCATGTGGGCAAAGCTGCCAAGTTCTGCAACCTGCTTGGGAGGGAACTTGGCCTCCCTCCTTGGATTTTATTTATATAAGCTTTGATTTGTTGCTGCTCTTTAAGAAAAGATAATACATTAATATTCACAAGTTGCAGGATTAGTGGGGTAGGATCTTGCCCAGAGGTCACCATCCCCTTTCTTCCATTTCTCCTTATCTCTTTCAGCCAAAAACAAGGCTCCAACATAAAATTTCCTGGCGGTCATTTTCTCCTCAAACCACATGTGTATTTTTTTATTTCTTGTAGCCCTCCTTGTTCTTTTTCATTGTAGATCTGCATAAGAGTGATCACTACTAACTACGTAACAGAGTCAATATTTGGCTGTCTTGAAATCTCCTCTGCAAAGGAAATTAATCCAAAACTCTTCAATTTAGCTTCATGGAGACTTTGAGACAAGGGCAAAAGTCAGCCACAATCTTTTCCAAAATATTACCAGAACAGCCTGTAGCCAGCCTGCTAATATTGTTTCTATCTGAAATCTCTTCAGCTTACACAAAATATCACCAGACCAACCTCTAGAGAAGTTGCTAATATTGTTTCTAAAATCTCATGAGTTGGTTTACATCATTCTCAGTGCTATATCTTCTAAGATCCTACTAGGATAGCTCATTAAGCTCCATTTATAGGTTTCAACATGTTCTTAGTCCAAAGTCCCAAAGTCTTCCATATCCCTCCAAAACCCAGCATGGTCAGGTTTGTTATAGCAATAAACCACTCCCTGGTACCAACTTCTATTAGTTACTTATCTATTGTCCTGACAAAACAGCTAAGACCAAGGCAAATTACCAAAGAGTGAATTTAATTTGGGGCTTACAGTTACATAGAGTTAGAGTTCATAATCATTATGGCAGGGAGCTTGGCAACAGGCAGGCATGGCATTTGAGCAGTAGCTGAGAACACATCTTGAAACACACAACCACAGGCAGAGAGAGACACAGTGCATGGATTTCTCTTGTGAAAAGTTGACCCCCAGTGATGTATCTCTTTCAACAATACCACAACTCCTAATCCTTCCCAAATACTTCTGCCAAATAGGGACCAAACATTCAAATATCTGAACCTATGGAGGTCAATTCCATAATAAGAAAACTCATGTTTTTCCTACTGTATTTTTTATCTTAGTACTGAGGAGACAGGCATATTTTTGTTGGGTCTGAGGGCAGAATGGTCTATATAGTGAGTTCCAAACCAGCCAGAGTTACACAGTAAGATGTTTTCAAAAAAAATAGAATTAAAAAATAAAAAATAAAATATCTTGGAATAAATACAAGAAAGGAAGTAAAAGGTTTGTTATATAATAAAAATTTTAAGATACTGAAGAAAGAAATTAATGAAGATGGAAAGACTTCACATGCTTATGGATTGGTAGTGACAATACAGTGAAAAAGTCCATCCTGCCGAAACCAATCTGCAGATTCAATACGATCTGTAATCCCCATCAAAATTCCAATAAAAACTTTGTAAAAAATCTTAAAAATTATAAAAACATAGAAAGACCCAGGATAATTAAAACAAACCTGAAAAGTAAACAAGACTGCTGTAGGTACCACCATACCTAATATCAAATAATATTACAGAGATATAGCAATAAATAGCAGCATGGTACTGTCATAAAAAGCAACACATAAATTAATGGATTATTACCTAGGGCCTGGATATAATTCTACCCTCTTACAGCTACATCATTTTTAACAAAAGGGTCAAAATTATATATTGGAAAAAAGGTAGCATCTTCAATTAATGATGCTGGTTGAACTATAGAAGAATGTAGAAATGTAGAATGAACAAAACTATACTCTAAATGAATCAAGGGTCTCAACATAAGATTCAATACCCTAAATCTGTTAGAGAAAAAGGTAGGGAATATACTTCTACTTTTAGATGCAACTATGGACTTTCTGAACAGAACTCTAGTAGTTGCAATCTTAAAAAGATAAATGAGACCTCCTGATATCAAAAGCTTCTCTTCTGTACAGCAAAAGATACCATCAGAGTGATGAGATAGTACAGAACGAGAAAAAAAAAATTTTTTTTTTTTTTTGGTTTTTCGAGACAGGGTTTCTCTGTATAGTCCTGGCTGTCCTGGAACTCACTCTATAGACCAGGCTGGCCTCAAACTCAGAAATCCACCTGCCTCTCCTTTCCAAGTGTTGGGATTAAAGGCGTGCACTACCATTGCCTGGATCTCTCTCTTTTTTTAAAGATTTATTTATTATTATACTTAAGTACACTGTAGCTGTTTTCAGACACACCAGAAGAGGGCATCTGATCTCATCACAGATGGTTGTGAGCCACCATGTGGTTGCTGGGATTTGAACTCAGGACCTTCGGAAGAGCAGTCAGTGTTCTTACTGGATGAGTCATCTCACCAGCCTGAGAAAAGTTCTTTACAATCTCATGGGCTACTTTTTAGAACTCAAACATCGGCATCAACAAAATAAGCTCAATTAAGAATTTTGGCATGTAAATATGAGTTCTCAATGACAAAATACAAATGGCATATAAACGTTCAAAAACTCTTCAATATCTTTTGCCATAAGTGAAGTGCAAATTAATTCTATATTGAGGTTTCATATTACCCAAGTTTGAACTGTTAAAAGTTAAAAAAGAAAAAAGGAATTGGACAACAAATGCTGGTGTGGATATGGCGAAAAGAAAACACTTATCCAATGTTGATGGGAGAATAAACTGATACAACCAGTATGGAAATTAGTGCAGATGGTCCTCCAAAATAGACGGATCATATAACCCAGCTAAAACACTCCTGGGTATATACTCAAAGGACTCTATATCCTATTATAGGGATACTTGTTCATAAATATCCACTGCTGCTCTATTCACAAGAGTCAGGAAATGGAAATAGTCTAGATGTGCATCAACTGATGTGTAGTTAATGATAATGAGGTATACTTGTACAGTGGTATATTATTCAACTGTTATGAAAAATAAAGCAAAGAAATTTTCTCTCTCTCCGTCTCTCTCTGTCTCCCCCCCCCTCTCTCTCTCTCACACACACACACAGAGAGAGAGAGAGATGGAATCAGAATTAACAGTAAGGCAACCCGGACTTAGAAAAATATTGCACACTTGTTCATATGTGAACTCTAGCTTTGAATTTTCATTATGTGTGTTTATAGAAGTCAGAAAAACAAGGGGCCATGCAGGTGCTTTTAAAAGAAGGGACAAAGAATACAGGCAGCATGAATGGGAAACAGAAAATAATGGAGCAAGAAAGGTTAAGTGGGTTACAGGTTGGAGGCAGGGTAGGAGAGAGTTTTCAGAGAGGTAACTAACATGAAAGACATTTGAAAAAGCCAGATGGAAACCTACAACTGTACAAGCTTCCTGAAATATATAATATATTATATATATATATAGTTCAAAAAAGGCCTCTCATAGACATGATAGGATATTAAATAAAAACTCACTGCCAAGAAAGAATTACCTCTTTTGAAATGGTTATTTAGTGGAGCTTCACAGACCATTAAATATTATAACTGAGGCTATTACTATTGCTCTTGGTTATCAGCCAAAACTGATAAGACCCTACTTGCTAAAGATACCACATTGGGCATAGAAAAATATAGCAGTTCTGACCTATAAGCTACTGCTAGCTTTCATAGTGCTGGATGGTGCAAGGTACACTATTAGGGAAGAAAAGTGATCACTGGTCTTCCCCAGATGTGAACCCTGCAAGATACTATGTATCTTGACAGACTATAATTATGGTCTGTCAAGATACATCCACTGTTACAATGGTGGTATGACTGGTAGGGAGTAACCAATCATTTTCTGATTGTATTTAAGCCTTCAGAAGATAGAACTCATGTTTGACATGTTAATGGGGCCAAGGACTTTTATCTAGGTAGGTGACAGGTCCTAGTGGAGAACCTATTAGTATTATCCTGCTAAATGGGCATAGTATTAAACTGACTCTTAAAAGATTTATGCACATATCCTCAACTCTCTCTAGATAAGCTTCTTTTCTCAGTAGATAGAGATCAGCAGAGACCTGTAACTAATCAAGGTATAGAGAATGCTAGATTACTTAGCCTAAATGGGAATCTATACTATATTGTGCCCTCAAAGGCTAGGGATTATCTCAGAAGAGGGGGCAGAGAGATTTGTTATGATCTGGAGGCAGTTGATAACTACAACAAAACAGTATTTTCTTGATATAATTTGGCAATTGTATATGTGAACTGACGATAGTTGTGACTTTATGCACAAGATCAAACTAGACAAAATCCTAGAATGGGTATGAAAGAAGGTCTCACTCTGAATCAACGAACCACTGGCAATTGAAATTTGTGGGGATGTGGGAGAGTTTATTTTCTTCAGGAATGCAGCCCTTCGGAGCCTATGCTCCAGTAGCTAGTCCTACATGTATGCACATGCTAGCAGAACTATATGGATTCTGGGTTTAAACAACAACAACAATAATAGAGAGTGAAACCAAGAAATTAGGAGGGAATAGTATAAATGTATAAGGAGATGGAGTGAGGTGGGGCTTAATCAAAAGACACTAAAAGCATATATGAAATTCTTAAGAAAAATATCTTATTTCCTAAAACAGTTCACTTAATTCATGTTATACTGAATGACAAGCTTCTAACACAAAGTACATAGCCAGTTCTTTTTAATCAAACATAGTAAAGGACAATATTCTAAAATACTTGATTCTAGGCCATATCTATGTTTCTTAGGATAATTTAAGTATATTTTTCTATTTTTACCACCAAAGTTGTAAACTTCTTGAAAACATCTGTTCTTAGGAGCATAATTCTTCACAACTATTCCTCATGACCATATTGTTGTTTTTTCACATTTCCTTACACTTTTCTCAGTTTGTAACAATGCAAAGCAGAGTAGATAGGCCCATTCTAAGTTTTTTTTTAATCCAAAGGAAAAAAAGTGACAGTAGTACATTTCTGAAAGGAATGTAATGCTCAAGTGACCAAAGTAATGAATTAATTGTCAGATATGGGTAATTTAACTTCCTACCCTCACCACCATCACACCAAGAAGGGTATATATCATAGGTGGTGACTGAGGCTTCTTCTTCAATTCTGTGTGTATGAATGCTATTTACCTTTAGAGGCTCGCCTAGACTTTCTGGGAACCTTAGATGAGACAGGAGCAGAATGTTGAGGTTGCAGAGACAATCGTTTAAAGCTTCTCTTTTCCTTTAGTTCCTCATTTTCTGTTTTTTATTAAAAAAAAGCTACATGTTACAATTACTATAGTCAATTTTTAAATATTAATTGTATGGAGTATTTGCTTTAAGGTAATTTGTATACTATCATTTCACCAACCTGCCAATTATTAGACTATCATAACAGGTTCACTGCATCCTATTAGGTATTTCTACTGAAATATATTATTAAAGACTTGGACCAGAGTGATGGTTCAGCAGCTAAGAGCCCGTATTGCTTTATCAAATCATTGGAAAAGCACCCACATCAGGGAGCTAAAACATGTCTCTAAGCTCCAAAAGGGCTGATGTCCCCCCCTTTGGGATCTGTAGGCACTTTCATGCAAATACATATATACATACATACACACATATACACATAGATTCAATCTTTTGTTTCTGTGTCCATTTTCAATAATTCAGAAGAATTTAGAGAAGTATATGTCTAAATTTCATTTAGTCTATGGCAGGCGGACACACTTTGATAAATTTCAGTACCTTATGACTATTGTACTTTCATGCAAGGACTTCCTGTATCATAACTTTTTTCAAAAGGATAACTTAGCAGATATACCAGAAGGGAGAAATCAGAAAGAATATTCCAAGTAGGAGATTACTTTACTAAACCAGAGAATGGTCCAATACCTGCATGGAATGAGGAAAGTGAAAAGAAAATGGAAGAGGAAGAGACAGGAGAGACTTTGCTAATGCAGAGTCAATAAAGTTTATGAGGAAAAAATGAAAACAATCAGGAGGACTAGAAAATGAGTAACTAGAGATGATACACAAATTTTCTACCCGAGTGGAATACAAATCTGAACCACTGGACTAAGTTTAAGTTCGTGATGGTATTCTATAGTTCCAGAACTGATAGGATTTGGCCAGAAAACAATGAAACCTTGATACCTGGAAATTTAAGCTACTTTAAAGACACATATAAAGTTTGTTATAACAAGAACATGGTTATCTGCCATATTCATATAAAAGAGCAAAAAAACTTTATTTCCAAAATATTGGAAAACCAAAAAGCTCAGACAGCTTTCTTACTGTACACATTGGAAACAAGAATATCTAGCCATCAGTTTGAGAGTGTTATGGAAGATAGGTAACAAGAGCTAATTTTGAGAAAAACATTCTTTATAAATGGGCTCAATAGTCTGCTTATTTCTTTAGATTAGTAATGTTAAAGGTATGTCCCAACCTAACAAAAAATATCTATCAATTAGTCACAAAGAAGCAAAATATAATGCATTAGGTTTGATTCTCAAGTTTATTAGGAATACAGTAAGAAATTAGTTTCTCAGTTTAAGTGAAGAAAGTATAATTAGATTTTTTTATTAGTTCAGCATGGCTAAATGCTTGAGGAGGAAAGAGAAACTCTGAAATACCCACATTCTTTTCTAAGTGTAAAATGCACTGGTAATCTGAGTTCAATTCTTAAAACCCATGCAAAGATGGAAGGTGAGAAGTGACACCACAAACTTAATTTCTGACCTCTACCTGTGCACTGCTTTCAACCTCCGTACATCATACACATATATAGAAGTGCGAGAGCGCGCGCGCGCGCACACACACACACACACACACACACACACACACACACACAC
>JADRCC010164231.1:0-16229 GCA_019843855.1 Hylomyscus alleni
AATAATAATAATAATAATAATAATAATAATAATAATAATTAATAATAATGAGAAGGAGAAGGAGAAAAGAAAGAAATCCCACACCAAGGGGAAACTTTCATTTGCAAGAATAATTGGGAATACTTATCTGAACTCTATTTGATCTATGGCAGGTTATTCCAAATCTTATGATTTTTTGATTCACTGAAGGATATATGAACTTTAGTTTATAAAAGAAAGTATATTAGTATTACCATTGTATTAACTCCATATTTTAAATCTATATTCAGAAGACAACCAAAGGAAATTCAAAATGTTGGGCTTAATGAGAGGTCCTACTCTATATTGGGATTAGACTCTATCTTAGAAAAATACACAAGTAAGTAAGTAAGTAAGTAAGTAAGTAAGTAAGTAAGTAAATAAATAAAGCCCAAGAACTTGATCCATAGCTGAATCAAAACTATACCTGAGTACCAGGAAGGACCCTATGGCTTGTCCTTGGCACATACCCCAGAGTTACACCTTAGCTAATTCCTAGCAACAGCCAAACATGATCAATCTGACTATTTCAGACGTACTTTCACACAATTTGTGATTGTTCACAGTTTTTCTTCAGAGTTCCCACGTGTTGGCTTACAATAGTCATTCAATAAGACGCCTGCCAGGGTAGCCACCCCTTGCTTGCTCCCATTTCCTATAAAACCTTGTATCAGTGAGGGTTTGGGGCTGCTTCACCCTTGAGTTCTGTTGTATCTGAGATAGCAGTATTATCCAAGCTCAAGCTTTAATAAAGATCCTAGTGCAATTGCATCAGACTTGGCTCTTTGGTGGTCTTCTGTGTTCATGAATAAGGCCCAAGGTATGACTAAATGGTAAGCAGCTAGAGCTCTGTTAGTTTATTAAAATTCCACTTATCAATGTTAAAATAACAACTATGGGGAAAGAATTATAAACATTTTTCATTTTTATACGTCTTAAATTACTTTTTATACCTCTACAAATTGCATTTACATGCCTTAAATATTTCTTAGACCTTACAATCTTAAACTTCTTCTTAGACTCACCAATAATTATAACTTGAATTTACTAACCATAAACATCCTTTTTCTGATGCACTTTTTATTTCTAAACTATTTTTCATCATTCTCCAAAAGTTTTATGTTCTTTAACCTTTGTCAATTGCATGTATTAATTTTAAACATTACCTATATCCTCAAGCATTTTCCTACACCCTCAGATGTTAAGTACATTTTAAGTTTTACATGTTTATTTAATTATTTATTATGAGACACAGGTGGTTGATTATTGAGAGCAGTCAATGAAATGAAGGAATAGCAAACTGTTATATCCTTTAACACGATGCCTGTGAACATTATAAACCTGTTTGCCCTTTGTAATAAAAGACCTAATAATTTTAGCTGACTAATGAATTGACTAGCGAACTAACAGAGTGGTGGATTACCTTGAGGTAAGAAGCTAGATGCTTGTTGTCTACAGTTAGTTTAGAGGGCCATATGACCAGAGTAATAACAAGGATAAATTACAGTCTAAATGGCTATGTATCAATTTAAATGACAGAGACAAAGTTCATATTTTATTATCTAGAAAGTTATCCCAGGCTCCTGTGTCTCTATGGCATCAAGGGCAGAGTCAGTCTTTGGCCAACAGGCCTAGAAGATGCAGATGTCTTTTTTTTTCCTGTGGAGTAATGAAATGGGAGACACTGACATCACCTAATCTTAAGCAAAGTATGGCAGTTAATTCTCAAGTTGTCCTCAATTTTTCCACAGTTCAGGCTGTGCCTCAGCAACATTTAAGGAATTAGGGCAGTTATGCCCCATGGTTATCATGCCACAATCCCGATGGTGTCCTTTATTGTTGTGCCCATATCTTCTTGCATACATTGCATGTTCACTGTTAAGAGTTGTGAGGTTTTGACTGTCATGGTAAATTAAAACATATTAAATCCCATATGAAACAGATCTCTAAATGGTCTGAGCTCTAGAATCTACCTACGATATCAAAGTTAAACAACCCTTGTCTGTTTCTAGTCATATACTCTAAATTGTACCTTATAGACATAAACCAGAAGACTATATAAAGTTTAATCTTATAATTAACTGCATCAGTACATAGCATAACTATAGTATATTTCTTAACATATTAGAGATTTTATCACCAACAAGTTTACTGACTATCAATCCATGTTAGGTTTGATCCTTAAAAATTAGTTTTGAATTAAAATTCTTCTAGTGTCAAAATGAAACTTTTAATCCATGAACATAATCCATAAAGAGAGTAGGAACTTTTCTAAACAGAACAGTTTCCTGTATGGTTAGTTTTAAGCTGAAGCTAGTGTCAGCACAGACAAGGTTAACAATTTGGGAAAAATGGCAAGAACTTTGACCAAGGGAACTTGTTATTGGCTCCTTGGGCTAAAAGGAGGGGTGCTGCTAGAGCCTTGACAGATCTCAGTCAAACTAAAAGGAAAGGATGTGTGTTACAAGAGCCAGTAATTATTTTTTTTCTTCTTTATTTACAATATCTCCTTTCCCAGGTTCTCCTCCAAAAGAAAAAAAAATAAAAAAACAAAACCTAAAACAAACCCCTGTTCCCTCCTCCCTCTCCCTGCTCACCACTCACCCCCTCCTGCTTACTGGCCCTGGAATTCCCCTACACTGGGGCTTAGAACCTTCACAGGGCCAAGGGCCTCTCCTCTCATTGATGACCAACTTGGCCATCTTCTGCTATACTTACGCTGTTGGAGTCATTAGTCCCACAAGGTGTACTCTTTGGTTGTTGTTTTAGTCCCTGGGAGCTTTGAGGGTACTAGTTAGCTCATATTGTTGTTCATCCTAAGGGGCTGCAAACCCTTCAGCTCCTTGGGTCCTTTCTCTAGCTCTAGTTCCTTCATTGGGGACCCTGTACTCAGTCCAGTGGATGGCTGTGAATTCATGAAATTCTTGGGGAAATGGATGAACCTGAAGAATATCATCCTAAGTGAGGTAACCCAATCTCAAAAGAACACACATGGTATGCATGCTCTGATAAGTGGATATTAGCCTAGAAGATCGGAATACACAAAGTACAAACCACAAACCATAAGAAACTCAAGAAGAAGGAAGACCAAAGTGTGGATACTTTGTTCCTTCTTAAAAGGGGGAACAAAATACTCATAGAAGGAGTCATAGAGACTCACTATAGAGCAGAGATTAAAGGAAGGACATCCTAGCTACAGGTGCAGGGCTCAAACGACAGTTCATTAATTTCTGTTGTCCCAATTCACCCACTTTTTTTCTATAAATCCTTAAAATGAGTTTAAGATAAGGAATAAGTGGCAAACAGATGAAGTTTTAACCATTTTTTTCTGAATATTAAACAGATTAGTAATCAAACAATTGAACAGAACTGTGTACATAAACTGACAGACATGGACAGGCCTGCATGTGAAGGACAGCCACTACAGTTGGGCAGGAGTGAAAAGGGATCCAAATACCCCAATAAAGGGCCCAGATGTCCAATAGTGAAGGAGTTAAAGACAGAGAAGAAAAACAAATAAACAACAGCAGCAGCAACAACAAAAATCAAACCTGAGTTTTAAGATAGATATACTCCTTTACAATGGGGCTATCAGGCAAGAATTCCCACCAAGTCCAAGTCTGAAGGGGTTGATTATATTGGGCAGACCTTGTCAAATGGAGAATCAGATTGTTAGCCATTCTTCCAACCCTCATGCCTTCACTTCAGTTGCCAAAATGTTCTAGAAAGAAACCAAGAAATACCAAGACCAAACCAAGAAAAACAACTGTGCAGGTACAAATAAAAAACTCACCTCATCCCTGAAGGCCTAGTTGGCTTGATGCCATTCATTGTAAGCAACTAAGGGTTATTCAAGGTTAGGGTCTACTCAGACAATGCAGCAAATATTGTGGTTTAAGAGTCATTCCACAAAACATATGAGCACTGATCTTAGTCAGAAAAAGATAGGTTATTGAATGCACACGCTAAGAAGATCCTTAGGGTCATTCTGTCACTGAACCATCTCCCCAGACCCAGTTACCCCATCTTACCTGCTATTCTGTCTGTTCTATTCATTGCTCCTCCAGTTATCAATCTTGGGGCCACAATCTGTGCCACAAGAAATCAAGTTCGGCTACCCATTCTTAAGAAGCCAATTAAAAGAAGCCAGTTAATAGTCAAAAACAGAAAAAGGAAGTATATTCCATGTGACAACATTGGGAAAAGGGATAAAGAGATTTAGTGACCCCATTGAGTCCATCTTAGAGGGTCCTGAAGTAAGATTAAATTATTGAAGTAGGGATATGCATATCTGACTTACCCTACAGTGTGGTCTCAAAAACTATGTAAATCTCTTTTCTCAGACACAAATTCCCCTCTGGCTTTTCCTTCTCCAAATATGATACTTCTGGAGAACTACCGATTTTTTGGGATCTATTGTTTCCATAGTCTAATGTTCAGTATGAGAGACATGAATATCTGTTCAGATTGAATTCTCTTCTGCCAGGCTAGTTACAGGTCCCTTTTTCTCTCCCCTCTCTCCTGTCAAAGAACATTTAAAAAAAAAAACCAAAAGACAAACAAACAAACAAACAAACAAACAAAAAACCCCAAAAAACCAAAATACAAAAAATTAACCCTTCCTTTTCTATGCAGAATGACTCAGAATTGATTTTTGGTTTGTTTTGAGTTTTTTTGTTTTTGTTTTTGTGGTTCTATCATCCATGTCCCAAGGCCTATCCTTCTTGCTTGGTTGTTTAAAACTTCTTCCTAAAGACAGATTCTCCTTAGGATGGAAGTTGAAATAACTACTGACCCTGCCCTGGGTTCACGCACAATAGAATCCAGAAGCCCACTCAGGCTCATTTCATCACCACTCTTCAACTTACACTGTATTCTCAAAAGAAAAAGCTCAGGTTTAAGGTTATACATTTCCAGCCTCACATTTAAGTAGCTGTTCAAGTAGTTATACATAACTTGTTAGTATTCTGGTCCCTATTTGGTATAGAATTCACTGAACCCAACTCAATACCTATTATACATACAAATGTCCACCTTCAACATTGTACCATCAGTAGTCTGGGAACTAGACTTTAATCCCCAGATCATACACAAAGATGGAAAGAAAAAAAAAACAGCTTCACAAATTTGTCCTCTGGCTTCCATATGCACACCATGGAACCCATGTCCTCAACAGACAGAGAGATGCCTGCATGCAGTCATACAATGTGTATGTGTAAACACACACATGCATACACACACATACACACACACACACAAAATGTTTTTTCAAGTCAAGCAACTACTGAGCAGAAAGAAATTTCTACAAGGGCTAAAATGAGCCCCACAAAGTAAAGGGAGAGTTAACTACAATCTGTCAATCAGACTGCTAACCATGGCCTGTTAGACCCAGATAGTTAGACCACCAAAATCACACAC
This sequence comes from Hylomyscus alleni, assembly GCA_019843855.1. Lineage (NCBI taxonomy): Eukaryota > Metazoa > Chordata > Mammalia > Rodentia > Muridae > Hylomyscus > Hylomyscus alleni. Next base: position 5,437 of record JADRCC010164231.1, read on the forward strand.
TTTTGGGACCCGGGTGAGCCTTCAAGGAATTTTTTTTTCAGTTTACTGGAATTGTACTAATAGACAAGCTTTTTAAAAATCAAGATGCTTTACTGCTACTAATAGGAATTTAAGGTAATGAAGACTCTGCCTTCCAAGTGAATGGCAGCTGCTCCCATACTTTGTAACCATGAGGAACACATTTCCTTTTCCCATGACCTCTTGAAACACCACCTTTGTGGCAGGACTCAAGTCATGGGCTATGAGGAACATTCATATTCAAATGGTAATAGGATGATTATAACAAATTATGTAATTTTTGGAAGAAGTACTATTAGGCTTCAAGTCACTTCCCTGTAACATTTATAAACTGACAAGAGGAAGAGGACTCTCTTTTTCAGTTTGAAAATTTTTGCTGTATGATTATTGTATTATTTGTGTCCACCTACATCTTGCCTGTCCTCAGGGTCCCCTTGGAGTCCATTGCTGAAGGCCTCTCAGTTCCTCTCACACCTTCTGACCTCTCCTCTTTCAGAACAGCTGTGTCCTTCTCTTCTCTGAGGCTTTCTTCCTTCAGTCTCTGATTATTCTATGTGAGTATCTCAATTTCCAGTTTCATTCCAGGATCCTCCGGGCACATAATTAAGCTTTCCTTAACCTGTGGCAGAAAATAAGCTTAATTCCACTCACATGTACCCATCAAACCAAACTCAGGGTGAGTGGGGGAAAGGGAACTATACAATCTTTTCAACTAGGATTTCAGGCACTAGAGGGAAAATGAATCAAGATACTTCCTTATTCACACTTGGAGGGAAGTTAAGTCTGTACAGCCAAGTGAATGTGAAAAGCAGAAAGGACAGATTCAATGTGGCCACATTGCAAAGACCTACGAAGAGATCCAGTGGATAACCAGAACATACTCAGTCCTATCTTCAGGGTCCTAAACTAGACTAAAGATTTAAACAGAAAACCACAGAGAATCATCTCTATACAGTCTCAGCCCAAGGCAGCGACCTATCACTGATTTATCATTGATTGTCTCATCTGAAACACCTGGGAGGCTGAAACCTGCCCTAGAGAAACATTTTCACTGGGGTTGTCCCAAGGTTTTTCTCATCTCACCATGAAATTCCGGGGAAAATTCCAATTTCTTGAGGCCCATTGTTTTAATAATCTAAAAGGCCCACTGAGCATTAATGTATCTTTAAAATATCTTTATCCCAAATATGACCAAAATAAATTATGTGAAATTCTCAAAGAATTAATAGGATATTATGTTAATTTTATATTTGTTAAGAATCTAAAGATGAGTATATTGACATTAATATAAATAATTTGATAGATTTTCCTTTATCCTTAAACTTATAATGAATAAATATCAAAACTTAATTAAAATATTTATCTCTTCCAGGCCTACATATAGCCTGGAATTTCACAGATGCTGTGGATATCAGAGATGGTTTACTATAAGAGAACTCTACAGAGTATCTGATTTACCTAGCTAGAATTTTCTTCAACAATAAATATGAGTGTGGGGATAGAGAGATTGTTCTGTGGTTAAGCACATATACAGAGAACCCTGTTGAGATCCCAGAAATCATGTGTGATTGCCTGCAACCACTATAACTACTGATCCAGGGAATATGATATCCTCTTCTAAATGCAACAGTCACCCTCACTTGTATACACACACACACACACACACACACACACACACACACACACATACACACACACTTATACATACACATACTCATACCTATACCATATAATATAAGTAAAATAAAATAAAACAAATCTTTTAACATGTCAGTGTTCTTAGGTACTTTTTAGATTATTACAGTCAATACTGCTCCTTAGTTTCTCAGATCAGATCCTATATCAAACAATCTGGCCCTGCAGCTATAGAAGAAAGCTTACAGATTTCTGAGCTTATTGTTTGCATGTACAAAGAAATGAACATTAAGGAAAGACAGAAGGCCAAGTTTCATAGAAACAGAGAGTGAGAGTCTAATGATGGAAGTACACTGAATGGACATTGGCTTGGATATTTTTAGAGTCACAGAGTCCCCCTGTTTCCTTTTGATAATTTTAGATACCCAGTTACATGCTTCCATGATTTCTCATCACAGTTTCAACCAGGAGCAAAGAAGCTACCACCTTGCTGGGAACATTTTTCATTATCCTGTCTGCCTATCTCCTTCTAATTCTCAGTCTCAGATTTTATGACTCTTATAAATATTATAAATAGATTTGAATTCAGGAAAACAATGGAGTTTGGCGGATTGTTTTGTTTGGTTTTATGTCTGACCATCTACCACTTTTCCCTAACTTCCTAAGTCTTAGTATCATCCATTTTACCTGGAGGTACCCACGATGGAACAAAGATCATGGGAGCATCTGAGATGCCTTTCCTCTTTCTGGTACCCCTGTCCAAAAGGCAGAGCAAGTCCCCATGAAGATTACAGAAGGATGTCACCATCAAGAAAATACATAAAGAAGGCTGGAAAGATCAAGATCGCTCAGAGTTGACTGCTCATCTAGAAGATGAAAGTTTAATTCCCAGCAACCACCTGGTAGCCTACAACCAATCGTAGCTACAGTTCCAAATGAACCTGTGCCTTCTTCTCTAAGGTCACAAGGCATGCAAGTAGTGCACAGTCATACATGCAGGTAACATACACATATAAATGTTTTTTAAAAAAATAATATAAAGAGGGTTTCCAGCCATAAGGGTTCTTATAGGTCTTCTAAGCTCCTCAAAAAACCTTACCCAGAACCTTACAGCATGTGTGTAGGTAAACATCTCTCTGTGTGTATGCATGTGCACATGTGTGTGGAGGGCAGAGGGTGAGTGTTCCTCAGACACTATCCACCCTTCCTTTCTTCAAGGCAATAAGACGTGGTGTCTTATTGGAATAGACCTTGTCAAGTAGGCTAGACTGGTTGGACATGGAACCCTAAGGATGCACTGAACTTCACTTTTCCAACATACGAAGCATACACAACAATCCTTGACTTTTAAAAGATGGGTTTTGATAATCCAGCTGTTGGCCCTATTTGTGCAAAGCAAACATTCACCAGCTGGGCTATCCTACCAGTCAATCTCACAGCTTTACAAATCTGGGGCAAACTATTCTGTCTTCCACATACAGGGCACTGGTCAGGAGTAGAAAGGCCTGAGCAATACATTGAATGGAATGGCTAAGTCACTACTCATAGGGGATGGATGGGCTGGAGAAGCTGCAGCATAAAGCAGGCATATTTCTGATTCAAAGTTTTCAGCAATGAGTAAGAATAGTAATGGTGCCAAAAATTGGGAGATGAGAAGAGAAAGCCAGGCTTCAGAGTAGTTCTAGTCCTAATCTCTAAGGGAGAGAAGACCAGGGGTCTCCAACAATCACTCTCCCTTACATTCCTGCAGCCTCTTAGAAGTGACTGAACACAGACAGGGATTACAGGGAATCACAGGTCCGCACCTCAGGCTAGAAAGTCTTGGCAGAGCCCATCAACCTTTCCTCATGTATATTCTAAGTGATTCAAAAATTTAGAAAGATTTCAGAAGCCCTGCAGCACGAAAGAGCAAATAGTAATATTGAGATATCTTTATTTGGATCTGTCTTTGATATTTTTAATTACAGTTTTGTATGATTTGGGCTTGTGAAATGGCTACATACGTAAACAATCCTGAAAACTTAGTTCTAGCCCCAGAATCTGCATAAAAGGTGAATATGTTGACATGCACCTGCAACTCTGTCCTGGAGACCAAAATCAGGTGGATCCTAGGGAATTTCTGGTCAGCCAGTCTAGTGAAATGGCAAGAAGCTGATTCAATAAGAAACCCTGTCTCAAAGAGCAAGCTGGAAAAATGATTAATCAGACAGGGATTACAGCTGATTTACAGCTCTGGTCTCCAAATGTACATACACACACTACATGCAAAGAGAAAGTGTTGAGTAGAAGAAAATAGTTTGTTTTTTTCAAGACAGGGTTTTTCTATATAGCGCTGACTGTTCTGGAACTCACTCTGTAGACCAGGCTGGCCTTGAACTCAGAAATCTGCCTGCCTCTGCCTCCCAAGTGCTGGGATTAAAGGCGTGTGCCACCACCGGGCAGAAGAAAATAGTTTTAAGATGTTTGAGCTAACTTTGTCCCAGAACTTACTGGACTGTAGCACATACCTATCCATAATGCTGCAATTATTGGGCCTTGTCCTATCCTCTATCAAAGAAAGAAAAGAAGACTAAGACATAGTGGCTGGCACACAGGAACTTGTAGTCACTAGAGACAAGGATTTGTTCTATAATAAGAACAAATGTCACCAATGAAAGTAGCTACATGGGAAAGTCAAGGAAACGTTCCTTTTGGAATGTAAAATTATCTGCTTTATTTTCATTATATATACACACACACAAACACATAGGCACAATCACACACACATACACATTATATATATATATATATATATATATATATATATATATATATATATATTGAGACCAACACAGAGATGAGGAGGTAGAAGGATCTCTGGTTTCTGGTTTTTATCTTACTATATAGCAAAGAATGACCTTGAATTTCTCATATTCCTGTCTTATCTCCCAAATTCTGGGATTATATGTGTCAGTCAACATGTTTGTTTTATGCAATTTTAGAGGTGGAGCCCAAAATTTCACACACGCTAGGCAAGCTCTCTGTTAGCTGCTACATTCTCAGCTTCTGTTTGTTTCCACATAATTGTGAATTTGGAAGTTATTTCTGTAGTTGGTGGGAATCTAGAAAATGATTTTACTCTTTCCATTAGAAGCAGAAAATATTGCCGAACTAATTACTGAATGGTCTTTCCTTTTCTTTATGGTTTTCAATGCTGCCTCTATCAAATGTTCCCAGATTGCCCATGAAAGGAAACAGGTCCTGAAGAGTTAAACCGGTTGTCCAATCCTTAAGCTGTACCTCCCTTCCCAGCTGAACCATTGGGAAGGGTAAGTGCTCTCTGCTGATCTAATCTGGGCTTCTTTCTTTTCTTTCTTAATCCGTGTGTGTGTGTGTGTGTGTGTGTAGGTTACAAGATTTTGACTATGTACAGACCAATGTAGGTATGCTCACCCATGTAGAGGTGGGTGGAGGCCAGAGACTGACCTTGGGATGTTTACCTCAATTATTCCTGAGTTAGAATTGCTCACTGAACATGGAACACTCTATTTGAGCTATCCTGGCTGGTTATCAAGTTGGTAGATTCTATTCTCTCTACTTCCTCAGTCCTCGAAGCCTCAGATTTTTTCCAAGGTTGGTGATCCCAACTCATGTTTGTGGGACGAGCATTTTGTCCACTTCGCAATCTCCCCAGCTGCTCTGCTAATAATTTTTTATATTTCCTTTTCTCCCTTCCTCCTTCCCTCTCTTTGACCTTCGGGCCCCCCTTGCTTCCTTCTCCTTGCCCTTCCTGTCTTATTTTCTTCCTTTCTTTTCATCCTTTGTCTTAGGTGGGTATATCAACGTTAGGCCTGTTTTTATGCATGTCACAATGTCACAGCCATAAAAAATGCAGCTGTTCTTCAAGAAACCGTTCTATGCAAAAACAATATATAAACATGTGGGACTGTAAAAGGAAGCCTGGTTTCTGGTTGTGCTAAGGTTGGAAACCCTCCAAAGCACCATAGGCATTTTGCCAAGCTCCTGGACACCAGGCCCCTGACAGGGGGCCACAGCTCTCCATAGGTCTGTGGCCATCAGTCACGTAAGGGCAACGCCCCAAGCCCCTCTACATGTAGAAGACGTGACCACAGGTCACACAGCCTCCAGAAAGATCTCCATTTTAATGAGGCACCTAAAGGCCTGGAGACTGAGCCAATAAAAAAATCCCCTTCCCAGACACTCCTCCCTACAAAAGGTATTTAACCCCAGGGTTGCCCTGAGAAAGCGGGTATAGCTTTACTCATTTCCATTCTCCTCCATGACAATAAATGCTTTAAAACCATGGACTGTCTCTTTTCATGGGGATCCACAGTGGGGAGCAACGGAGCAGACTTTCATCTAAAGAGCCAGTCACCTGGTCTCCAACAGAAAGCCTCTCACTACTCCCAGCCTCAGGCAGATCAATCAGAGGACTCTCCTCCCTGGGGAACCCAGTTAGAACTCCCCTCTTTTACCCTTTGGGGGGCCCCAGGCTAGATCCAGTCAGTGGACCCCTTCTCTGTTCTCAGCTCTTCCGCGGCTCCCATTGGCATCTGGGTGGCCAAGAGTCTAACCCAGAGTAGTGTTTTAAGTGGCTTCACATAGTCCAACGCCTGCCCAGTGCTGTCAAAACTTCCAGCTTCCTACCTCCACGAATGGCCTACCTAGTCTTGTGGCAGAAAAGACACATGCCACCTTTTAACCAACATAAAGAAAGTAACAATAATAAAAACAAAAGCAAACAAACAAAAAAGAGCAACCAAAAAACCCCAGTTTCCTTTGCTACACTTCCTTTCTCTGAGCCTGGTGGGGCTGGACTGACCTCTGTCCTGTTTAGAAGAGATGGATAGCTGGGACTATTGCCAGCACTTTTCTAGGATCCTGATGATTCCTGTCTGCTAATCTCTGTGGATAAATGTTTATTTTCTTGGATATATTCAATATGCAAATGGGATATGTTGGAAACACCTGTTGCTTATTGACATAGATCCAGTAAAGACTCTGATTAATCTTAAAAGTAAATAGAGAAAAGTGGAAGGTCACATTCTGGAGCAAGAGCTATGATTATATCCATGATCGCTGAATTATTTCTTTCCACTTGAGAGAGATTTTCCCTGCGCAGGTACTGGACATGAATGGAGATTAATAGCACATGAAGTATGTATAGGGCTCTGCTTTCTCTGTCTTAGAATCCTGTACTATCCTTGACAAGGACTGCTTAGTTAATATTGCTGCCCTGATATTTAAACCCTAACCTTGTGTTAATACCATGAAAATAGACTTACAGGCAGGAGAGAAGCATTAAATGCCAACTTACCACATCTAAAATTGTCTGGGAAGAGAATTTCAACTGAGAAACTGTATAAATCAATTTGGATCGTGGGCATGTCTTTGGAGGATTGTCTTGTCCATTAATTAAGGTTGGAAGACCTACCATGAATGTGGCACTAAGTTGCTGGTTTTAGGTTCTGAATAGTAGACACAGGAAACTAAAAGACAAGCTTTGAGTATAACAAACAAGTAGCCCTGCTGCTAGCATCTCTGTCTGCTTGTGACTTTGGATGTGAGATGGCTTGAGTTGCTGCCTTGATTTCCCGATAATATAGACTGTGACCTAGAAGTGTAAACTGAAGAAAACCTTTCCTCTCTTAAGGTGGCATTAGAAAGGGTACGTTATCACAGGAAGAGAAATGAAACAAGAACAAAGGGTCATTGGAAGTCTTTGTTTCTCTTTACAAGACCACATTACAAATCTCCCATCTCCACTTTTCACTATTACTTGTCTGTTTAATTGTCATATTGAGAAGTGGGAGCTAAGCCTGTCTTATTAGGGTTGTCAGGTCAAGTCTCTAACCCTAAGGACTCCAGTACCAAAGTGAGACATGAAGGGTCTTCTAAAAGGTCACAGAGCATACCTGTCACATTTCCTAGAATAGTTGAACTAATTAGGTCTAACATTAAACCATTCTCAAGTTCAGAGATTTGTGATTTATTTATTAACTCATATCTATTTCTTCCTGAGTTCTTTGAAATAGTTATGGCAACATAGTTACAAAGTGAGTAATTCCCTTCATCCAGTTTTATTGACAAACAGGTAATAAATTAAAACAGCATATATTCTGGTACCATATGGCTGCATATTATCGCTAAAGCAATGAACTAGCTTGAAGTCCATGTATGCCATCACTCATAGTAGGTTAAGCATGTATTTAAGGCATATTATGTGACTGTTTGGTATAGCTATACCTTGATTGTTTAATGTAATCAAATTAGCATGTATCCCACACACTTACCATGTGTGCATATGCCTGTGTACATAGAGCACTTAAAATCTGTCCTCCTGGAGTAATTTTAATAAAAAATAGAAAAGTATTATACATAGTTACCATGAAAGGTTATATTTTTTTTATCAAGTCTCCTTAACATAGTTCAATTAAAAAGCTGTTCTTGTGCTAAGGACATAATTCAGTCACTAAAGTACTTGCTATGCAAGCATGAGTCCCAGATACTACACAATTTTCAACCAAAATGGTGCACACTTGCAATACCAACACTTGGCAACAGAGATGGGAAGCTCTCTGGGGCTCTATGGCCAGCCTGTGTAGCCTAGTTGGTGACTTCAGGTCTGAGATATGAGGACCTGTCTTAAAGGAAGGAGACAGTGTATCCGAGCCACAACTGAATAGTATATCCTGATCTTCATGTGCCTGTGAGTGGCTCCTCAAAAGAATTCCATAACAGATAATATTGGTGAAATACCACCTTCAAAATCTCCATTTTAAAGAATTCATATATAGAAAAACAAAGTAAGGGCTTGAAGAGGTCTGACAAAAAATGAATTTAATTGCCTGTGGAGGGGACCTAAAGGCATGGAAGTGCAGAGCTTCTAACTTGCCATCTTACCCACCCTGTGACCTCAGAAACACTCAGGGTACTGTAGAGTTAAAAGTACTGACATTTTGTTTTTCTGGGAATGACAAATGACCCTAACAGTCTGCAACACAATCTATGCTAGGCACACAAATAGGTGAAACAAAGAAAAACAGAATAAAGTCCTGGGAGAATCGCCCAGCCATCAGAGCTGCATCATATTGTAGGGGACAGTGAAAGAGACTTGCCTCATGTCATGCTCTGACAAGCTCTTCACACTGTTCGACAATCCTTCGACTTGCCTCTTTCCATTGGTGCTCAATTTCAGATGGTGACACTCCAAGCCTTGTGGCCCCGTGTGCATACCTCTTCTGAGCGGCCCCTATACCTGGCTGCCCTTGATTCTTACATGGGCTTTAGACACCTCCTCACTCCCTACTCTGAGTAGATATCAGTGTCCAAAACCCGAAACATGGATGCAAGACTAGTGCTATCTGCCATCTTCCTAAACTCCCACATCTGCCCTCCACATTAACCATGCCATGGTGTTAAGGACCAGCCACGGCAAGGTCCAGGTTTCTAAGAGAAGGGGTATTTATGAGTCCCAAAAGAAATGACTAATATCAAATCATGTATACAAGCTAATGGCCTATGTTCTGATCAAGATGGATCCCTAGGCAGTTCTCTATACACAGCTCTTGGCTCTATAGACTGCTCCAGGTATCTGATACAAACAGCTTTCTCTCGAGGCAGAACTCTGGTTGACTCAGTTCTTTCTGTTTGTGTAAATTCTAAAAGCCCTCTGGATAGCCTAAGTGTTTTCTAATCAAAGTTAGAAAAACTACTATAAAAACATATCAGATTTTCATGACCAAGTCAGAAATCCTGTTACAAAAATTATACAAAATAATTCTTGGATTTTATGATCAAAATAAGAAAGCCAGAAAACATTCTAAAGGTGTTGTGTTCACTCTTCAGACAACCTTCTCTGGATGGCTGCTAGAAAACATCCTAAGCAAATTGTATTAGCTCTGTAAACTATCCTTGGGATTTCTGACCAACGTTTGTGTTTCTGGGAGTGACAAATGTCTATAGCAGTCTAGAGTCCAATCCATGCAAGGCAAGCAAGTGAGCAAAACATGGTCAGAATTCTAACCAAGGTCAGAAATCCTGTTAGAAAAACCTATAAAAGAGCTGTGAAAAATTCTGAAATAATTGTATTTTCTGTCCTTGGATTTTTCCAACTAAATCAGAAATCTTGTTTAAAAAAATTCTTCAAGAGCTGTATTCACTCTCCAGAGATCTGCAGACAGCTCAGCTCTCACTAGAGAAAATTCTAAAGTACTGATATAATTTGCTATTAACTCATCTCATGAAGACCAAAAGCCTGATTTTTTTTCATGAGCATTCAGCTAATTCCAGGTTCTCTCTTGCCCATCCCACAAATCCATATTTTCTGACCTTAGCCTCTTTACTATCAGGACAAGTACAGCAAGTACACTTCCCCACTCCCATCACAACCACCCCCATTTGTAACTACCTGTCTTTCTAATTTCTAACAAGCTGGTTCATAGTACAGTTGCCTCTGTTTTGTTTTGTTTTTTCATCTTTTTTTGTGCATAAATAATCATATAATTCATATTGTGTCCTTATATTGGGCATAGTTGAAAAATTATTTATTTTTGTGCTCATGTTTTCAACAGTCTTTCCCATAGGTTTAAGGGCTGTCCTAAAGGTCACAGCATTCTAACTTTTACTGAGACATTAACCACACCCTTGCCTCCTGAACTCAGATTGTCTCTGATTATCATGGAGTCAGTACCCTAGACAGAAAAGACATCTCTCGAAGGAGGAACTTGAAAATGTGTACACATTATAAAAACAAGCCTTACATCCATTGCATACATCAACCCTCTTGGAGACCCATGACCTGCTGACTCTTTTATAGGAGCAGGAATAATTTCATGCTGTCACTTACACATGGTCTCTTTTATGCTAGAATCCAATGATCAGAGTACATTTATGATATTCTCTCAAAACTAAACTACTGTGGCTGGAAGAATGGCTAAGTAGTGAAGAGTAATTGCTGCTCTTAAAGAGGAAATTCCTTTGGTTTCAGGCACCCATGTGGGTCAGTTTATAATCATATGTAACACCAGCTCCAGAAGATCTGATGCCATCATCTGGCCTTTGGGAGCAATTGCTCTCAGAGATATACATAATTTTACATATATATATATATATATATATATATATATATATATATATAT
>JADRCC010164233.1:0-11893 GCA_019843855.1 Hylomyscus alleni
TTTTTTTTTTTTCAAAAGAAAATAATAAATGTGCTTGTCCCAATGATTTGAATGTTAATCAAAGTTCTATCTACTATGCATTTTGCTTTATTTTGGTTACACATCCTAAGAACTGGATTGTTGTTTATGGAAATGTAGTTTATCTACCACCTGTAGAGTAGAACATTTTCACAAGGATTTATAATGTGGTACTCCACATAATGGTTCTCTCCTTAAATTCAGTTTCCAAGTCAACATGTATGAACCTTGGGTTTTGACAATGCATCCTAGGAAGTACAAAAAATAGGGTAAAGAGCAGCTTCCAGAATCTCACAAAAAGGCAGAGAGTCAGGAAACAACATCATCTTCAAGATTTTAAAGATGAGTATATGAATGAGAGGAGGATGTGTAGTAGAGGAGACTTAAGAAAAGGTCCTTTCATTGCAACATCCATTGCTGTAGGGAGAATCTCAAATAATAGTTGAAAATGCTGGCTGTTATAATGCTTAAAAGGACATAGTCATAGGAGATTGTGTGTTCAACAAGTATTCCTAGAAAACTCTCCTCTAGATTTTCACACTAAATATCAAAGATGAACCACTTCATGTGAGGTTTTTGAAAGATGTTAGAACTCTCTATTTATAAGAGATACCCCCAGGAGAAAAATGTCAAATATAATCTACCATAAAATATTATCACATATTCCCATCTTGTGGGCAGGGAAGTTCTCCTGTCTCATATAAGTTCATGGAGGTGACAAACTGACCTAGAAATAATTGAGAAATTGCACACGATATAATTTTACTCACACAACTAAATGGTGAACTTGCCACATTTCAGTAAGGAGCTTAAAATTGAAAAAAAATAGAGAAAGATTGACAAAATAGTAACAAAATAATATTGAATATCTGTGGGGTAGCCACAAAACAAAAATGCAGAAGGATAATACCAACAGACATGTTAATATAAAAGGGGGAATCTCATTCTCAAAGGGTCCCACCCCTTGAGAGACACTATGACAGCTATGAACAACTCATGAATGCTGAAACAGAGAGAATTAGCCTTCGCTAGGGATCAGCTTTCCAGCTGGTTCTCCAATATGAAGTATTCAACCTTGGAAGGATATTCACACATACAAGGAAGAGGGACAACTTGTATTTAAGTACTTGTCCAATCACATAAATTATATTTTAACTAAAAATAAATAATCTGATTTGTGAAGAAACAAAGGTAAATGTGCACTTCATTTAGCCATTTAAAAAAGAACAGAACAAAAACACTTAAAATGTTGAGTAAAAACCAAAATCAACCAACATTGATAAACATTGTAAAATTATTCCTCAAATATGAAGAAAAAAGGTGAATATTCTTACACATATAATTTATTATTATTTGTTTTTCTAATTTAAGATAATTTGTTTTCAGTAGATGTACTCAACAGAAAAGGTTCAAAAATTGCCCTAGAGCCATATATATATGTGTGTATGTGTATATATATATATATATATATACACATACACACACATATATATACATACATATATATATAATAAATATATATTGCTATATATATATATATCGCCATATGTATCTCTGACTTGGATCTACTTAAACAAATGAAGAATAGTAGAAAAGAATACACAATTGAAAATTTAAAATGACATAGTTCTTGTACTTATAACACATGATTCTGTATGTATATATAGTGGAATCAGTATCTATACTTATAGATACTGGTATATATATATATATGTGTCAGACATGACAAATTTTAAATGATTAAGAGGATGAAATTAGAATACTAATACTCCTCAAACTATTCTACAAAATAGAAACAGAAGCTACTCTACCCAATTCGTTCTATGAAGCCACAATTACTCTTATACCTAAAGCACACAAATATATAACAAAGAAAGAAAACTTCAGACCAATTTCCCTTATGAATATCAATGCAAAAATTCTCAATAAAGTTCTTGCAAGCTGAATCCAAGAACACATCAAAACGATCATTCATCATGATCAAATAGGCTTCATGTCAGGGATGCAGGGATGGTTCAATATACAGAAATCCATCAACGTCATTCACTATATAAACAAACTCAAAGAAAAAAACATATGATCATCTCATTAGATGCTGAGAAAGCATTTGACAAAATCCAACATCCCTTCATGATAAAAGTCTTGGAAAGTTCAGGAATTCAAGACCCATACTTAAACATAGTAAAAGCAACATACAGAAAACCAATAGCCAACATCAAACTAAATGGAGAGAAACTTGAAGCAATCCCACTAATATCAGGGACTAGAAAATGCTGCCCACTCTCTCCCTACCTATTCAATATTGTACTTGAAGTCCTAGCCAGAGCAATTAGAAAACAAAAGGAGACAAAAGGGATACAAATTGGAAAGCAAGAAGTCAAATTATCACTATTTGCAAATGATATAATAGTATACTTAATGACCCCAAAAATTCCACCAGAGCTCCTAAACCTGATAAACAACCTCAGCAAAGTAACTGAATAGAAAATTAACTCAAGCAAATCAGTGACCTTCCTTTACACAAAGGATAAACAGACTGAGAAAGAAATTAGGGAAACAACACCCTTCACAATAGTCACAAATAATGTAAAATACCTTGGTGTGACTTTAACTAAGCAAGTAAAAGATCTGTTTGAAAAGAACTTCAAGTCTCTGAAGGAAGATATCCCATGCTCATGGATTGGCAGGATTAATATAGTAAAAATGGACATCTTGCTGAAAGCAATCTACAGATTCAATGCAATCAACATCAAAATTCTTCACAGACTTAGAAAGAGCAATTTGCAAATTCATCTGAAATAACAATAAACCCAGGATAGCAAAAACTATTCTCAACAATAAAAGAACCTCTGGTGGAATCAGCATCCTGGAACTTAAGCTCTACTACAGAGCAGTTGTGATAAAAACTGCATGGTATTGGTACAGTGACAGGCAGGTAGATCAATGGAATAGAATTGAAGACCCAGAAATGAACCCACACACCTTGATCACTTGATCATTTGGTCACTTGATCTTTGACAAAGGTACTAAAACCATCCAGTGGAAAAAAGAGCATTTTCACCAATTGGTGCTTGTTCAACTGGTGGTTATCATGTAGAAGAATGCAAATCGATCCATTCTTATCTCCTTATGCAAAGTTCAAATCTAAATGGATTAAGGACTTCCACATAAAACCAGATACACTGAAACTAATAGAAAAGAAAGTGGGGAAGAATCTGGAGCACATGGGCACAGGGGAAAATATCCTGGACAGAACACCAATAGCTTATGCTCTAAGATCAAGAATGGACAAATGGGATCTCATAAAATTGCAAAGCTCTGTAAGGCAAAAGACACTGTCAATAAGACAAAACAGCAACCAACAAATTGAGAAAAAAATCTTTACCAATCCTATATCTGATAAAGGGCTAATTTCCAATATATACAAAGAAGTCAAGAAGATAGATTCCAGAGAGCCAAATAAAACTATTAAAAATGGGATACAGAGCTCAACAAAGAATTCTCAGCTGAATGACTGAGAAGGACCTAAAGAAATGTTCAACATCCTTAGTCATCAGGGAAATGCAAATCAAAACAGCCATGAGATTCTGCCTCACACCAATCAGAATGTCTAGGATGAAAAACTCAGGTGACAGCAGATGCTGGATAGGTTGTGGAGGACGAGAAACACTCCTTCATGGCTGGTGGGACTGTAAGCTGGTACAATCACTCTGGAAATCAGTTTGGTAGTTCCTCCGGAAATTGGACATAGTACTACCAGAGGACCCAGCTATACCACTCCTCAGCATATAACCAGAATATGCTCCAACATGTAACAAGGACACATTCTCCATTATGTTCATAGCAGCCTTATTTATAATAACTAGAAACTAGAAACAACCCAGATGTCACTCAACAGAGGAAGGGATACAGAAAATAATGTTACATCTACACAATGGAGTACTACTCAGTTATTAAAAGCAATGAATTTATGAAATTCTTGGGGAAATGGATGGATCTGGAGAATATCATCCTGAGTGAGGTAACCCAATCACAAGAGAACACACATGGTATGCATTCTTTGATAAGTGGATATTAGCCCAGAAGATCGGAATATACAAAGTACAATCTACAAACCACAAGAAACTCAAAAAGAAAGAAGATCAAAGTGGATACTTCATTCCTTCTTAAAAGGGGGAACAAAATACCCACACAAGGAGTTGCAGAGACTAACTATGGAGCAGAGAGTGAAGGAAGATCAATACAGAGACTGTTCCACCTGGGAATCCTTCCCATATTCAATCATCAAATCCAGACACTATTGTGGATGCCTGCAAGTGCTGGATGACAGGAGCCTGATATAGCTGTCTCCTGATAGGCTCTGACAGTACCTGACTAATACAGAAGTAGAGGCTCACAGCCATCCATTGGACTGAGTACTGGGTCCCCAATGAAGAAGCTAGAGAAAGGACCCAAGGAGATGAAGGGTTTGCAGCCCCTTAGTTCGAACAATAATTTGAACTATCTAGTACCCTCAGAGCTCCCAGGTACTAAATCACCAACCAAAGTGTGTACATGGTGGGACTAATGGCTCCAGCAGTATATGTAGCAGAGGATGGCCAAGTCAATCATCAATTAGAGGAGAGTCCCTTGGCCGTTTGAAAGTTCTATACCCCAATGTAAGGGAATGCCAGGGCCAGGAAGCAGAAGAGGGTGGGTTGGTAAGCAGGGTGATGGGGGAGGGAATAGGTTTTTTGCTTGTTTGTTTGTTTTGTTTTGTTTTTCTTTTTCTTTTAATTTCGTTTATTTTTCTTTCAGAGGGGAAACTGGGAAAGGAGGTATCATATGACATGTAAATAAAGAAAATATCTAATAAAAAATAAAAGAAGGTGAAAAGTTTGATTGGGAATATTAAATATCAAATGTCTGAGTAAAAATACCTTGTAATAAAAAAAACCAGGAGTGCAGATGAAAAACTGTAACATATTATACTAATACAACAATATTAATAATAACTTGGAGATCCACATTTCAAATGAAAAAGCTAAAAAATATTATTAAATAAAAATGAGACTTAGTTACATGCATGTGTAAGGAATTCACTTTAAAATATACTGACATACTATAATAATAAGTGAAAAAGAAAAAAACATATCATGCTAATATAAACCAATAGAAAGTAGTAGCAGAAATATGAGCTTTTGACTAGATATTCTCTTAAGAGACATTGTTAATGAGAAAGAAAGATATACACAACAATAAAAGAGTCAATTCTCCAAGCAGATAAGATGTTCTATGTCTAACAATAAATTATTAAACTACATGAGGTAAAAATTGGAAGAACTATAAAGAGAAATCGAAAAATCAACTGTCATAGTTGGATACTTCAATATCCCTATGTCTGACATGAGCAGTTTCATGAGGCAGAAAATCGATAAGGGCCCAGGGATGCAGCTAGGTTGGCTGCTTCCTTGAATGATATGGACAGATCTGAGTTTGATCATCAGCACTGAATAAGCTGGGCATGGTGGCGTGCACCTGCAACCTTTGAACTTTTAAGGGAACAACAGAGGATCAAAAGTTCAAAGTCATCCTCGACTACTTTGTGATTTCTGAGCCAGCTCACAATGCATGAGACACTAGCACACAGAAAAATAATCCTTAAAGAATATGAAGACAAAGACAACCTTCAATAAATTGGATCAAGGTGATATCTAATGTCCATAGAATGTACAGTCTTCTCTGGGGATTCAGGAATCACTGTTGTAAAGAATATAATATAAATAATCAAATTAAGCAACTGAAACAGAACTAAAACATTATAGAATACATAATGGTTAAAGAATACATTTCTAAGTTACACACTCATCAAAGAAAACATCTCAGGAGAAATTTTAAAAACTAAGCGTAAAAACTGCACATCAAGATTATGAAATTGGGGCTGGAGAGGTGGCTCAGTGGTTAAGAGCACCAACTGCTTTTCTGAAGGTCCTGAGTTCAAATCCCAGCAACCACATGGTGGCTCACAACCATCTGACACCCTCTTCTGATATGTCTGAAGACAGCTACAGTGTACTTACATTTAATAATAATAAATAAATAAATATTTAAAATAAAAGATTATGAAATTGAGCAAAGGTAGCAATTGATAGTACTGAGATTATATATTTGAGAAAAAGAAAAATTTTAAGTTGATTATATAAGCTCCTACAATAGGAAATCAGAAAAAGATAAATTAAAAAATTGTGAAAAAGTAAATTATAAGAATTAGAACTGAAATAAATGAAAATAGCAACAGGAAATCAATAGAGAAAATCAGAGATTCCAAATGTAGAAATTATCAGAGAGGAATGATTGCATAGTTGTGCAACTGTGAGGTTTACAGAGTGATAAGGTATGGTAAAGAATGCTGTAGACACTCCCCAACTCCTTCAAACACAGTGTGGAAATGTCTGCCAAGACATGAAATCTAAAATGTGATCCAACAGAGAAACTACCAATAAGATAGAGTTTGATCGGAATAAAACTCTGTTCTGAGAAAGACAATGTTAGAAGAATAAGAAGACAAGTCCAGAGCGGGAGAAAACCCTTGCAAGAGATACATTTGATAAAGCAATATTATCACAAAGAAAATTTGGCTTTTAATAAAAGAAAAACATATGATATAATTTGACAGACATTCACAAACCCTGTATCAAAAAAAGAAACCCACAATCATGAGTATAAAAGGCAGAGAAAAGATACAGGGATTGGATTGAAGCTATACATCTAATAGTGTTGTTAAAATATTGAACAGGAAAAACACCAAGTGTTGGCAGAACCTTGTAGCAAAAAAACTCTTTCTTGTGGCTGGTTGGAATGTGAAATAATCCAGGCACTTAGGAAGGAAGTCTGGCAATTTTATCAAAATAATACATATTTTAGAAATAATACTGAAAGTGATATACTGGAATGCAACCAAATAAAAAATTCTCTATTCCCCAAAGCCTACATAATTTATTTTCAGAATTTACTATATTTTTAAAACTTGGAATAAAAAGTGTCCTTATTCTGTTAATTTATGAAATGCAATCTATAAAGACCATTGAAAACTCATCTATGAAAATAAACTAAAAAAATCCATAAAAAAGCCTCAGAGAAACTTAAATGTATATTATTAAGTGAAAGAAGCCAAACTTAACATGATACATCCTTTGTGATTCAATCTACATAAGATTCTGTGGGTGTTAGAGGTTGTGAATAGAGGGATGGATGAATTAATAACCAAAAGCATTATGAAATTTTAGAATACTGAAAATGTCCCATATAACATAGTAATGGTTGATATATATTATTACAAATTTGTCAAAACCATAGAATGTATACTACCTGGAATGAGCTGTATGTTACATTGTTGACTTACTATAAATACTATGTCTCAAAAATGGGCTCATTCTTCATAGCAAAATGACTAAACAAGTAGATTTTGACAAGAATCAAAACAATGCATGTGAGAGAGACAGAAGCTGGGTGCAAAATCTCTCTACCTTTCATTTTTCGTGCTAATCTAATGTGCTCTAAAATGTTTCTTTTACCAAATGGGTAAGTCTAAAGTAAGTAGAAAAGCCTAATTACAAAAACAAGTTGGTATTTCACTTTCACAGAAATGTAGTCAGTTTACAGTAAACCTAAATGCCACATAAGGTTACGATGTTACTACAACCATGAATAAAATTCTAATTGTACCCTCCCTCACATCATAGAACTTACTTTATCTTTGTAAGCTAGGGCACAGTGAGTCCACTGAACTAGACCATTCCATGGGTAGAAATAAAGGTTTATTAGGATCAAACTGTGTATTCAAATGGGGAGCAAAATGAGGGAAAAGCAAGCAGTATTTTCAGAGCTAACAGAGTAGGGACCTTTGAACTGATACAGGCTGTTGGAATTTATCAGAAAACTAAATGCCCTTGCTGACTGGCATTTGTTCACCTCTTTGGGCAGACTAGGGGAGATTTTTCTTTCTGGCAAACAGAAACCTGTCATTAAATTTCTGTTTTCTGGACAACATCCTTCTGTTTAGGTTCTTGTGACCACTCTGTGACTACTATTTAGTTGGTGAGGGGCTCTTAAGGCAAAAATGGTACACTGTGACATTTTGGGAATTGCTTTGGACCTAATAATTCTTCTTCTCCTTCTCCTTCTATTTCTCTTCCTCCTCCTTCTTCTTCAATTTTAGTGTCCTCTTAATGTTTAGAAGAGTTCTATACAGAAATTATAAGGCATAATAATAACTATAAACTTCATGCTGGGCAAGAGTGAAAATTAAATATGGTATACATTCTGAGACAAGATATTTTACATTACATCATGTTCATAATTAGATGGGAACTCATCTAAAGCATCATTGCATATTTGCTACTGGCCAGATGCCTAGATGACAGTGATTTAGTTATCACTGTCTACAAAGCCATCAATTAAGCATTAACTGTTTATACTTAGGACACCTTTATTGACATGTGCATTGCTAGGACTTAACATTTTGAAGGCAGTTTCATTTGAAAATTATTTAAAAACTTAAATAACCCATTATTCATACGTTAAACAAAAGGATGCTATTGAGAACTAGCACTTGACCAAAACATAATGGTCAACATTGTGATTGCTTAACTCTGAACAGAGCATCTTTATCAACCTTCCATTCCTGTCTCAACAATCAGGGGACATCAAAGATGAGATGGAAAGAGTGTAAGAGCCAAGGGTTTGGGAGGTGTGCTATGAAATGCTGTCTTCCTGACATCACATGGAGAGGAATTCATTAATTCATACTTGCCCAGGACCTTCACAAGATCAAGACAGCTAAAATGCTAACATTGTTGGTGAGGGGCTCTCAAGGCTCAACCCTGAACTGAGGCATTATGGGCAGCTGACAGTTGCTAGGGAAGGGATAATCAGTTTTTGGGGGTATGTGGCCATATAACTTGCCTGTGTGCTGGTGGACGGCGCTACATCAATGTATATAATAGGCAGTACTAACTGGACTTAAAGAAAATGACATGAAGCAGCTTGGGGTAGAAAATATATACATATACACATATACATACACATACACACACATATACATACATATATTCTAGGGAGGTAAAACAAGGAAATGGGAGATGTAGATATTTTATTGACTGTATATATGATTCTCAAAATTAATTAGAAAATAACTAAATAATTAAAATCCCAAATTTCAAATAAATAACACACATACACAAACAAACAAACACAATCACACAGTTTTTATAAAGATAAAAGAATCTTCAGTCCCTGAGTTTACCATATTCAGAAGCCGACAGGGACAGGAGGGAGGGCTGAGCGGTCCAGAAGCCAGGCCTGGGGATTTCTCCACAAGCTCACAGCACAGGATCCTCACTGAATTCTGCTCTTCGCACTGTAGCTTATCACCCATATGGGTATATACAATTGGATTTAAATACAATTCAAATTATTTTCCATTTCATTAGTAAAGTTACATAAACTTGGCTCTCATAGTTACAAAG
Organism: Hylomyscus alleni; assembly: GCA_019843855.1. Classification (NCBI taxonomy): domain Eukaryota; kingdom Metazoa; phylum Chordata; class Mammalia; order Rodentia; family Muridae; genus Hylomyscus; species Hylomyscus alleni. The sequence goes on from JADRCC010164233.1 coordinate 9,525, forward strand.
AGGTTGTTGAATCACCAAAATGAATTTTCACTTTAGTGTGTCACTGGCTTTGGAAAAGTCAGGGAATTTTCTAAGGACACTAAAAATGTATCTGATTTTGGTTTAGAAATAGAGTTCTCACATTTGATTACAGAACAGTGCCACTCAAATAACTCAGAGGTTTTGCAGACTCAGCCCTTTTACAAAGAACACTGATTTTCCTAAATGTTCACTTCCGATTAGAGCCCACTAGAAATCCTGAGGACTTCCATCTGAAGGAACCAGGCCATTTTCATGAAAGCCCCGTGCTTACAAAACTCCCTGTGCAATTATGCTTCTTGTATCTGACCCAGTTCTCTAAGACTGAGTGATGACATCACGTCTGAGTGTGCTGAGAAGAACTATTTCAGGTCACAGACTTTACTTGTTCATCACTAGCAAGAGTTGAGCCTTTAGTAGGAGATTCTGATAGCAGTTAAGGTCTCATGCTACCAAATCAATGTCATAAGATATGTTTTCTTGCTTTCTAATTTTCTGATTCTGTGCTTTCCAAACACAGACATTTTATTTTGCATACAAGCTCAGGATTTCAGATTAATTAAACTTCGTGGTAGAAGAAGCTGATTCCTTCCATTACAGGCACGGAAGAACTGATTAGATATGTGCAGACGGCAATTTGTTCTAATGGTTTATCTTTGTTCCTAACAATTTTTGCTTGTGTATATTTCCACCTGTTAAATTACTCTATAATTTACTGTTTCCTTCCATTTGACAAGAAAACATTACAATCACAATAAAAGGTAATTTAAGGCTATTACCAATCAATGAAAGATGTCCCAGTCTAAAATGAGATGGAAATAATTTATGGGGATTTTCCAGTCACATTAGAATGCAGATTATTCCACAGGGGAAAATTGACTTCTGCAAAACTGCAAGCATCATATATTTTCTAATAAGTTCTCACAGCTGAAACAATGTCATTATTGGAAGGCAGCACAGGAAATTCAGTGCAAGCTGAAGAATCTTACAAATAAATGCTGGCAAAGAAAGGATATTTGTGGACCCATAAGTCACTAATGCATCTGAAGTTAATGCAAAATGAAGTTAATGCAACATTAAACCTAGCGGGCACATCAGGTTTAATACTGTGAAATGACTCACCACAAGTGTGTGTTGACTGACTTTTTTTAATACCCTTTACCCTAGGAAAACTTTCCTAATCATAGTTAGCAATTTAGCCATGGTATTCTGTCCCTCCCCACTGCTCACTAAAGCCCCAAACCAAAATGCAGACAGGAAGCATTTTATTAAGCTACTGAATGATAACTACCATCATTCTTCTTAGCTTGGCAAAGGAAAGATTTTTGAGGCCGAAGACTTAATGAGCAACAGAGATGCAAGAATGTTTTCTTACTACGTTACGTTGAATACACATACAATATACAATAGATTTTATTTATTTATAAATTAGCTCACATTTGTCAATAAGTGATGTGATTTGATACACAGAAAATTTCAAACAAATTCTTGGGAACTGTTCAGAAATACACACATGGTTGGAAAATGGACAATTCTAATACAGCAGTCATTTTTGTTCTTATTTTGTTTTTTCTCTTAGATAAACAAGTGTAGGATACTTTTAAATTCTCTTTTTACCTTTTCTCTTTTCTTATTCCTCTCAATTCCCAATGTTAAGAGGATTGATCTAGTATCAGGTACCCTCTTGAGAGTAAGAAGAAAAAATAATAACTCTCCAAAATACTTGATAAAAGAAACCTAATTGTATTTTGAATGGAGAGATGAGACAGTACAAAGATGTTATCTAACAATGTCAGTGTACTGAATTCATTAAAATCATTTACCTGAAAATATGAATCTTATGCAACTTCTTACATTAAAATAGAGAAGTACTAGAATAAGATAGAATAAGATACTAAAGAAAATTGTTCACTTGATGAACAACTGAAATGTGTTTAAACATTTAAGTTTCAAGAAAATATGAATATTTCTGTAAAAATTTATGTATACAATCCAGTAATCACTTCAGTTATTTTAATATAAAAATTCCAATAATGTTCTGACTAAAGTGAGCATCATTTGTTCTTTCCCTTGAAGACATTTTTTAATGCAGCTGAAATGTGTCCTTGCAGACTAAAAACAATCATAAACTACAAAGATATTATGGTAAAGCACTTGTAAGAATGAATAGATCTCTAGACCTTTACAGATATTTATGACATTAACACTCCTTAAGGTTGAAAAAAGTCAAATAATGCTGATTATATAATGAAGTATTCTAAACTGAATATCAGAGAAGCAATTATTGAGTGATACCTCTAATTTGTTGGACAGACATAGACTGCAGTAAGGACTATATTATCACTATTTTT
>JADRCC010164234.1:0-18936 GCA_019843855.1 Hylomyscus alleni
GGTATCTGCCCAAGCCTAGTAGCACCTCCCTGTATCCCCCAATCACTGACCAGTTCCACACCATCCAATGCTGCTGAAATCATGTCAGCTTCTCAGGAAAACTCGAACCACCTGAGTAAGATCCTGACCTTCTCTGCCCCTGCCCTCTGTCCTGCCCGACTGCGCTCTGCCTTGACTGTTCCTCTAGTCACAGCCTAGCACCACAGAAACAGGGATCTCTGTCTGAATCACACATGCACATATCCCCAAAGCTAAGGACAGAGCCTGACTGCAGTATTCCTGCTCATAGGAAGGAGTCAGTGAAGAATGAGCTGGAGCATGTCTTTCTGGACGCAACCTAGGCTCACCTTCCTCACTGTCCTCTTACTCCCCATGGAGCTTAGAACTTCTGACCTTTTCCTCCAGTCTACACAAGTGACATACTCAAGTATCAAAAAGCAGACCATAGGACAAGCTGTCTGTAAAATCCAAAGGCTCAGTAACTTCTAACATGCTGTGTATCTTAACAAAGGTCTACTGGAAAACTCATACTTTCAGATTTTAAAAACATTTAAGTATCATTTTTAAGAAAACTATAAAAGACATATCAAAATAACTCCCTTGTGAAACATGAATGTTTACAAATGTTGACATTAATGTTTTACAAATTAAATATCACAAATCATAACTTATCAAAAGCCATCTCATCCCTACCCAGAGGGGTATGACCTAAAACTCTTTTATCAAAAAAGATGAAAATAAATGAGCAGGATGGTCAACCCAAGAAGACTAAGAACATCCCAATCAACACAGGGAAGGGAGCCCAGGGATGAGAGAATGCACACAAGCACAGAGCAAGGAGTCTACAGGAAATGAATGGGCTCTTCAAAAGCAAAGTTGCCAGGGCCAGACTGACCCAGTGTCCCCATTAGCTCTCCTCTCAGTTAACAGACACAGCCCAGCAGGAAACATGGAGGGAGGGGTGTGGCCAGGGATGCTAGAGAAAGGGAGTTAAGATAGCTCCCTTTGTGAGATGGAGCTAGCATCCCATACCTCACCTTCTTTACCAACCTGACAGGGCCACCTGCTTCTGCTCTCTGCTCTGGCCTAACACTTAGCCCCTTGTCAAGAGGCCCCATGATCTGTGTGCTGTGGTTCTGGTTCCACATGGCAGCATGGGAGTCACTTAGGGACACCAGGACCTGAGTTAGGTCCAACCACGTGTATGGGGTATGGACCCAAAGTAATTCTTCCTTACAGGTACTAAGTGTTGGGAGTAGGAAAGATTACACAAGGCTAACATATAGCTGCTGAAAACTATTGCCCATTTAGACTAACTAAGGTGGACAAGGCTGACAAAATCCTCTTGCATATCCTGGTTGACTCACCTGAAATACAAAAATCCTAAAATCTACAATACAAATTGATGATAAGCACAGACTGAAAGTGCTTTGAGCACAAGTGATGTCACAGTGCATGAATCTGCCTTTGTACACTAGTCCTGTCGTAAATGACAATTGAACCAAACCCTTCCTTTCTGCCCTAGCTGCCTGGAACTTTCAAATATTCATGGAAAATACAGCCTAGTTCTCCATCCTTTGTATGACACAACCCTGGAGGTTATTTCCTGAGGCTACTACACATAAAAAAAAATTCTTTTTAAAATTAAGAAATGGGGCGGAGGGGGAAGAGTGCACAGATGTTATGGACAGGCTAGTAGTTTGTAAAATGTTTACTGTGCAGACATGAGGACCTGAGATTCATCTCTGTAAGCCATGTAAAACACTGGGTACAGTGGTGAGCACATGTGATTCTGTTGTGAAGGAGAAAAGGACCATGGGGCTTAGCAGCCTAGCTAGTCTAATCTCAGACCTCTAGGTTCCTATCAGGAAAAGTGGGTAGGTGCAAGAGAACACAACAGGTGAGCCTTTTATCGACACACTCTCACAAACCAGCACTCACATAGCCCCTTCACACCCACGCACCAGTTATCAATCGTAGGACACTGGGATTTTTGAAACTGGGACCAGTTGGGAGCACAACACACACAGCGAGAACTGTTTGCTTTGGACAGCCACCCTGAGTGTTCAGCTCTAAAACCAAGAGCCACATACCTTTCCCTGCCTCGTGTGACATCCTGTGGTGGACAAGGAGCATTTCTGGTCTGCAGTAGCAGCACAGAATTGAAGGAGTGGACCACTGTGAAAAGTAAGCAATCCCATATCCACCCAAAAGGGAAGGCTGCTTTCTTCCTCCCTGGGCACGGGGATGGTAAAGGATCCCAACTGGGAAACAAGTGGGCAGAGCAGAAAGGGCAGAGTCTAGGCTGGGGGTGGGAGACGGAAGCTCAGACAGTTAGGAGGGTGCATTCAAAGCTAGCAGCATTTCTGATAAGTGATGGCAGTGAGCACAAGCAGAGTGATGGGTGGGTTGTCTAAAGAGTCACAAGACCCACACAAGCAAAATAAATCAACAGAATGTTGGGCAAGCATACTGTCTACAAGAAGTTAGATAGAACGTGGGTGTCTCTTCAGATACTGACTGGCTCAAAAGCCAGCAGCAGCCATGGGAAACACGGTGTGGGTTCACCTGCAAGGTGCTCTGAGGCACAGAAATGGTAGCACCAGGACCTGGGGCAAAGCAGAAGTAGTAATGGTCATCTGCTCAGAAAGTGCAGCCCACCTGGCTATCCTTACTCATGCCACTGGCAAAAGCTGGAGATCCCTTCCGACAGAAGAAGCAACACAGAGCAGAAGCAAGGCTCAATGGAGGCTGCAAGCTACCTGTGAGATGTAGGTCTTTTGCCCCAGGGTACTGGGTCCCAGGAGCCATCTCAGAGTGGGTTACAGGAGTTCAATAAGATTGAGAGTCTAAGTTACTAACAGTGGCCAGGGCCTTGAAGGGCCTGGCCAGCTTTTGGATATCCATGTCCCTTATAATGGGCGCATAGTGAGCTCACCAGGTAGAATAGGACCGTCATCACTTAAGACAGAGCCCAGACAGACAGACAACACCTGGGAAGAAGACCAGACAGCACCATGTCCCCAGAGAATGGAAGGGGACAGAAAGCAGGGACAGCAGGCAGCTGCATGACCAGAAAGGGTCCTAAGAGTAACTCTTCCCTCGGTTCCATTAGCAACAATACAACAAAGTGGACTAAGAGGTCAATCACTTGGAAAGCAGCTCTACCTCACATCTCAGCCAGACGCTTACTCTGTTAGCTGAGCACTGAGCTGTGGTGGAGGCTGGCAGGCACCAGAGATACTGCCAGGTGATCTACTCTATACTGGGTAATCCACACCTCAGATCTCTCTGCTCGGCTACTCCCAACACCCTCACTTTTGTTGATTTCATCTACTAAGAACTTCTCATGACTCTCTTATCCTAGTCTGCCCATTGGTCTTCCTGTATCAGCAGCTTGCCTCCTTTGCAACAGTTCCTGCTAGAGACACCTTCACAAAGCCTTTGGGCTGGGCTGGGCTGGGCTGGGCTGGGCTGGGCTGGGCTGGGCTGGAGAAACCCAGAGGCAAGGAGCAGGCCAACAAGGAAGGAAGATGATGTCTCATGATGCAACAGAGACAGACGGTGTCCTGGGTGGGCTCAGGACAGGTCCTTTTCTACTTCCTTCCATACTGAGCCCAAAGCAGAATGAAAGAGTGGAATGAATGTGACCTGAACACACAGGGCCCCTAGAGACTGTCCAGGTTGGGGGGAAGGAAAATCAAGGAGCAGAGGAGGATGGACAACTCTGAGCTGAGGCAGGGGAGGCCCCCACCGGCTGCCTTTGGGGAAACTCTTTGAAAGAATGTCTTACACTCCCAAGAAAAACTCCAATTTGAGCACTTCACCAAGGCAGCAGGTGGTGGCAAAGAGTCAGGGCATCTTCCAGCCCTAATAATTCTTGCTACAAAATAGCTAGGCTTGATTATTATCACCAGAATTTTTCATGGGCTCAGGAATGCAGGACAAGGAATGGTCTAGAAATGAAATGAGACTGGCAGTGAGAAGGACTGCCTGGGCACTTTTCCCACTCAAGTGAAGGATGTCTGCTTAGATGAGACACAAAGCATGTCAGGAAATAGGGAAGGTTAACTCAACGGTCAGGAATACAGCACAACTAATAACCACAAAAAAACCACTTGAAGTGTTTCTGTTCTATAGTATAAAAATGCAACATTAAAGATATTTCACACCAATTTTCAAGGTTTTTTTTAGCTCAATCTTATTTGTTCTGTGAGGCAGGCATTTGATACTTGGTTAAAGTGTCTGAAAGTGGGTGAAAGCATACCCTCTATGCTAATGGCTTCCCAGACAACGTCAACATGTAGGCTCCATGAAATGTTTCCACACCCCGTGGATACATGCTCCTCTCTGCAGCGCACAGTGCTTCTCTATAGGCTTACAACCATGCTGCACACACTCTGACCTTCAGTACTGTAACGATGTGTTAAACATGCTAGGAAATGAAAGGAGCTTGGCTTTATGGAGGTAGAAGAGGTGTGGTAACCCTTGTTGATACACCATGCTGGAGCAGAGAAAGAAACCAAGGGTGACAGGCACAGCAAACACTGGTTCTGGAGCTGGCGCATCACAGCGACATCCCACGCCATCTTCAGCTAGTCAGTGTGACATTAAGAGACGACATTTATCATGGAAGTACTAAAAAGCTGACACATATATCTGAGCTTAGTGAGAACTCTGCTGGGAAGCATTATTATTGTGTCTGAGAAACAAGAGAACAAAACCCAGGTACTCAGTTCACACAGCAACAGCAGCAGATGGGAGGCAGGCCAGGCCAGGCCAGAGCACTGCGAGCCACAACCCATCCTCACACTAGGCTCTCAAAGAGCAGGGTGCACTTTTCAATGCAGAGAGATGAACACAAAGCCTACTTCTTAGAAACTATGTTTATTTAACATTTTATTCACAGTTCATCAGGGCATGTAAGAAACTCTTATCTCATTCCACACTGGGCAAGAACTAGGACACTATCTCCAAATGCCCAAACTATGGCGGGGTTAGACAAAATGACTTTAGCAAACTATTCTTGAGGGAAAGGGAAAGCCAAAACTTCTTAAAACAGTCAAGACTTTAAAAGCTGGGCATGTCCATGAAACATTTAGTCCCCTGTTTCTACCTCTGCCCCGTGCCCTAGTGTAAAGCCAATGGTGTAGCAGGTGGGAAAGGAGAGGTGTCGCCCAGGCACCAAAGATACCTGAAATGCCATCTGAGTGTGCCTCAAGTCCAAAGCATTTGGCTCTTAGCACATGGGCTTCCACCTCCAGAGTGACCTGGGCCTCCTGCCATACTCCCCCAGTAAAGAAGGACTTCACAGCACAGGCGTGCTAACTTACCTGTGCTGGGCATGTGGTTCACACGGGCAGGGTTCAGCAGCTCCACAGGCTGGTCTCGGCCAGAAAGTCCATCTGAGGAACAGAGGAGACACTGGCTTCAGAAACGGTGAGTTGAACAGTAAGTTTTCTGCAGGCAATGGTCCCCTCCTTTCAGAGGACAGTTTCAATTCCAGCACAGATTGTTTTTACTTGCCAGAAAAAATGAAAAGCTCTTTGTAGAATAATCAAAACAGCCCCCAGTTGAGATATGGTGAACTGGGATTCCTGCCTGAGGGCATCTGGTGGAGCTAGCATGGCTGACACTTGTACTTGGCCCACAGAAGTGGGCTTTTCTGCAGAGACCACAAGCATTAAGATCAAGAGTTCCCCTCTTCCAAGATAACAATGAAGGGTCTGGACTGACAGAAAGAAAGCAGCTGTGTGTGGCAATCAGAAGGAAGCAGGGTGCTGGAGTACTCCAAGCAGCCCTGGGGAATGCCTTGCCAGCACCAGTGGACTTACAGATTACACAATCATTTCTTTGAAAGCCATTTTTAGATCATATTCAGGAAGCAATCGGCTGTTCTGACTTGAGGCAAGAATGAGACTAGAACCCACCGACCACCAATGCCCGGCATTGGATGCATAAAAAGACCTCCTGGTACCTCTATGTTTGCCAAACATGAAGGAAAGACCCACAAAACCACACAGACCAGACCTTTCCTTTAAAATCATCATGTGACAAGTGGTATTAAACGTTCTGCAGTGACATGCATTCCACTGCAGACCTGCATCAGCAGCACCCACGAGTCACATGTAAAAAGCACAGTAACTTCACAGGGCAGTCATGTAGCCCCCACGGATAGAATTCCAAAGCACAACACAGAGAGGTAATAGATCAGGCCAGGCCACGCAGGGGAGTCAATCTGTGTGAGGAATTTCAATTCTGAAGACAGAAGCCTCATCCAGGAAATCCCAAACATACCCTTCCAAAGAAGAGAAACAGCAACCTGCAGGCAGCTATCTAAATCATACAGGAGACAGAGAGGGACCAAACAAGGGCGTCAGACAGTTCCCTTTCCTCTAGTAACAACCCTCATCCTAGTTCTAGCACCCTTAGCTTTCATAATGGTCAGAAGAAGCACACTGATCTGGGGCCCATGCTCCAGGGTTCAGAAGGAAGACGAAGAGGTTACTGCCACAGCTTATAGTTCCAAATAATCACCCTACCACTTAGAGACCGAAGGCCTTCTCAGAGGCACCGCCACCCAAGACACCTGACCACAGGTTGAAAAGCCAACAATAGTCTCCTCAAACTTATGTCTGCTCAAAGAAACCTCAAGGGGCAGAAAACACTTCCTAAGCCTTTCCTTCCTGCAAAGAAGTGTTCATTGTAGAAAGCAGTAAAGTGCTCCAAAGGGAGGACTGTGTGTGTGTGTGTTTGTGTGTATGTGCATACTGTACACATACATACATACATACGCACGCATGCACACACACAAAGTTACAGCCTGCCTTGCTCTGAGGATCTCTCAGGGTTCTTCCTGTCCCTGCTACCAGGGCATCAACAGAAGGCCTCCACCAGTCTCCTGCTACCAGGGCATCAACAGAAGGCCTCTACCAGTCTCCTCTATGTCACTTTACCCTTCCATCTGGGAAAAGCCCAGGTTTACTAGCTGACCAGTTCAGAGCACTCCAACCCTGGCATAGTATGTCAGCAGGTAAGGGAGACTGTTTCTGAAGGATGGGCTTGAATTGATTGGTATCTTCTCTGAGCTCTGAGGGTCCAATGACTCTGGATGACACACAATAGTACCTACTGCACTCCTAAAAGAGACTTACCACATTTCAAAGTGGCTGATGCACAGTGCAAGTTAGAGATACAGTCTATATTTTCATCATGAGGTACGACCAAGTCTTGGCCCATATATGCAGGATCTCTTGGCTTTTTACGGGTGTACGTCACATAGCCTTTAGGGTATATTCACAGAGCATACAAACTAGCTGTCTCACCTCAAGCAACAATACAGTGATGAGATAATACAGATTCCGCCTAGAAGTCATAATTTAAGCCTGACATGTTCCAGCCTTTGCTAGAACACCAGCTCTTCCACCAGCTGGGTGGTGGCCTCTGATTCAGCTCTGACACTATCTGCCTATCGTTCACATTGATACTACCGTAGAGAATGGGGAAACTTCAGGTTTAAATTATTAAATAGCTTGTTCTAAAAAACAACAACAATCCCTTACATCTTAAATTACATGTCATTCTGAATACAATAACAACAACAACAAACTCTTACATCTTAAGTCACATTCTGAATACCAAATGAAAACTTGAGTTCTCCTGCCCAATCCTGCTCAAGATGTGAGCCAAACTTTGTCCAGCATATTCACTCTGGGGATGTGCTACCTACTCGTTACTCAGCAGCTGTTTCTATTACCAGACCAACTGCCATGGTACTGCCAAGCTTGCATCCAAGTAACTCTTGCTTTACTGAATATCGGCAGCCACAAAGCAAAAGACAGTCACATGAGCAATTCAGGCACACCAAGGACAAGCTGAAAAAAGCCCCTCAGTCCATCTTGCTATCATCCCAAGAGGGAAAGTGGTACACAGGAGAGAGTTTTGAAAGTTCACAGAGAACATACATAAGCACTTGGTTGTGTTCGCTCTAATTTTTAGCTGTTATTCTCTTGATGTACCTGATTTGTCAATTAAACTTTGTTACTGATACATGTGCTTAGGAAAAACAGCACATGGAGGCACCCTCTGTGGTTTCAGCTTTCACTGAGCATATTGAAATATAACCTCATGGATAAGGGATCAACTGTCTTTGCACTGAAGTTTTTTTGTTTTGTTTTGTTTTTTCTTTTTTGTTTTTGTTTTTAACTTTTATTGCATTATGATGAGAAAAGTTATATGATTTCAATTTATCTAAATTTGTTAACATTTAAAAATATATTTTAAGTAAATAGAATTAAATCACATTCTTGTTTCCCTTTTGTACCCCAACTCCTCCCAGAGACCCCCCATCAATACCTACAATATCTTTTTGTCATATTTAAAATTTATAAAATATTATAACAATAAAAATGAGTATTATAAAAGTTGTTTGATATAAGACAACAATCAATTTAACAGTCTTATGTACATGCTTGTCTACAGCAATACTGAAAATACATGTTTTTCTCAATATAAATTTTAAATAATTCAAAACATATTAACTGTATATTTCAAAATAATACATCACTACTAGTATTTTCTTTTTTTTTTCTTTTTTTTTCTTTTTTCTTTTTTTGGTCTTTGAGACAGAGTTTCTCTGTGTAGCCATGGCTGTCCTGGAACTCACTCTGTAGACCAGGCTGGCCTCCAACTCAGAAATCCGTCTGCCTCTGCCTCCCAAGTGCTGGGATTAAAGACATGCGCCACCACGCCTGGCTTAGTATTTTCTTAAATGAACATAAATATATAAAGTCTTTTTGTTTGTTTGTTTTATATTTAGTAGAGCTTAAAATCTTGGCTATTACTGTGGTACAAGCCCCAAATAAGAACAATTTTTAGACATTGGATTTCATTGTAATAAGGCTGTACTTCAATGACCCTCACATCACCAAAAGATTTTACCTCCATCATAGCTAAGCGGAGAGTTGACAGTTCTGCTGCGCCAAGGAATGAATTGTAGGCACGATTTTTGGATACAGACTTCTTGCTATGGTCAGAGCTATTTGACTTAAGTGAGTGAATTTATTTTCACCCCACAGAAAATAGGTTACATTCATTTAAGAAATGGTGTGTGTATTAAGATGGTCTATCCATAAAGTCATTCACCAACTGTTTCAATGAACAATGGTTCTGCTTAGAGGGTGGCACAGACATTGGGTGAGGGTAAGAATTTGGTTCATTGGCTGTGATAATTTGGAAAAGCATTCATCTCTGAGAAAGAGTAACTTATAAAGCCCTCTTCTTCAAACTTGATACAAGAGTTCCAAACTTCAAGCAAAGCATTCAGTCTCACTCTTTGTTGTTCTCTTACAAGCCCCTTCCTAATTTAATGGTCTACGTTTCTTTTGAGTATATAAATACTTTTGAAATATGTAAGCTGTTCTGAAAATCATAGTATAGTGTAAAAACATGAAATAAACAATACCATGAATAGAGAGACTGAGATAGGAGAAGCAAGATTTCAAGACCCTTATGTTGTACACAGCAAGACACTGTCACGAACAAACAAGCTGAAAGTATATATGGATTGTACAAATTGGACCTATTTCTCCAATTACCAAATTAGAGAGACCATTAGATAGCAATCAACAAATTTCTAATTCCTCATATTTTTAGAATTCAATCGATTAGGATATGTTGGTAATATTAACTTTCATATTAAGATATTAAGAAAAAATAATTGTTACTTCCTGTTGTTTTTGTTGTAAGAGGTGGAATTAGGTTTGTGTGGATTTGTTGAAAGATTACTTTCTTGCTTCTTCTAGGTGTAGTTTTGCTCCTTATGTTGATGTTTTCCATCTATTATCCTTTGTAGGGCTGGATTTGTGGAAAGGTATTGTGTAAATTTTGTTTTGTCATGGAATATCTTGTTTTCTCCATCTATGGTAATTGAGAGTTTTGCTGGGTATAGTAGCCTGGGCTGGCATTTGTGTTCTTGTAGTTCTGTATGTCATCTGCCCAGGATCTTCTAGCTTTCATAGTTTCTGGTGAGAAGTCTGGTGTAATTCTGATAGGCCTGCCTTTATATGTTACTTGATCTTTTTCCCTTACTTCTTTTAAAATTCTTTCTTTGTTTAGGGCATTTGGTGTTTTGATTATTATGTGATGGGAGGAATTTCTTTTCTGGTCCAGTCTATTTGGAGTTCTGTGGGCTTCTTGTATGTTCATGGGCATCTCTCTTTCTTTAGGTTAGGGAAGTTTTCGTCTATAATTTTGCTGAAGATATTTCCTGGTCCATTACCTTGGGAGTCTTCACTCTCTTCTATACCTATTATCCTTAGGTTTGGTCTTCTCATTGCATCCTGGATTTCCTGGATGTTCTGAGTTAGGAGCTTTTTGCTTTTTGCATTTTCTTGACTGTTGTGTCAATGTTTTCTATGGTGTCTTCTGCCCCTGAGATTCTCTCTTCTATCTCTTGTATTCTTGTATCTTGGTGATGCTTGCATCTTCCACTCCTGATTTCTTTCCTAAGTTTTCTATCTCCAGGGTTGTCTCTGATTCCTTTTTGTTTCTATTTCCATTTTTAGATTCTGGATGGTTTTGCTCATTTCCTTCACCTGTTTGATTGTGTTTTCCTGTAGTTCTTTAAGGGATTTTTGTGTTTCCTCTTGAAGGGCTTCTAGCTGTTTACCTGTGTTCTCATGTATTTCTTTTAGGGTACTCCTATATCATCATCATGAGAAGTGATTTTATATCTGAATCTTGCTTTTCCAATGTGATAGTGTGTCCAGGACTTGCTATGGTGGGAGTATTGGGTTCTGATGATGCCAAGTAACCTTGGTTTGTGTTGCTTATATTCTTACACTTGCTTCCTGCCATCTGGTTATCTCCAGTGCTACCTGCCCTTGCTAAATCTGACTGGAGCCTGTCCTTCCTGTGATCCTAGTTGTGTCAGAACTCCTCAGAATCAAGCTGTCTCTGGGATCCTGTGATTCTGGGATCCTGTGATCCTGGGCTTCTTAGAGTATCTGGGAGTTGAACTTCCTTGAGGTGTTTTGGGACTGGCTGCAGAGTTTACGCCCAAGGTCTGCTCAGGGCACTAGCCCAGACAGAGTGGAAGGAACCTGAGCTACTGAGCTGGCGGAGTTCCTGTGTGCCTGGTCCCACTGGTCCCAGTTACTCCCAGTGTTGGGACAGATGTTGTGTCCTCCTCACCTATGATCCTGGGTGTGTCAGAGCACCTGGGAGTGGAGCTTCCTCTGGGTGTTGTGGGACTGTCTGTGGAGCTTGCGCCCAAGGTCTGCTCAGGGCACCAGTCAAGAGAAACTGGCTTGTTTTTGTTTTTTTATTGAGGATAAAAATGAACACCCATATGAACAGATGCATGATGCCCAAAGTCCCAAGGTATAGAAGTCACATGTCTATAGAATTGGGCTGATTGTGAAATTAGTCTTAACTGTCATCTTGACAATCTATAATCACATGGATAGAATCTTAATGAGGAATTATCTAGATCCAGTTGGCCTGTGGGAATGTACATGAGGGACTGTTTTGACAGTTAATTGATGGAGGAAGACCCACCCTAAATGTAGGCATCAAGATACATGGCTGGGCCTCACTATTTAAAAGTGAAGAAAGCTAGCTAGCGGCAGCAACAATGCATTCATTTCTCTCTGATCTGGACTGTGGATGTGTTGTGATTGGCTGTGACTTCTCCTCATTGATGGAAGTATAAGCTAAATAAATCCTTTCTCCCAAGACTTACTCTTAGTCCAGTTTATGGTGGCAAGCAACAGAAATGAAGCTGGAACAGTGCTCACTCATCCTCTTCCTGGCAACAAGCTCAACATCAAAGTTGAGAGATGTTATGAGCCATTTCTATCCCTCCTGCCTCTCCCTTTACACTCTACAACAGTGAGTAGGGCTGGGAGCCCCAGCCCTAGAATCTCAAAAATTTTCCAGTGACCAGACTCCAAGTCAGACTCTAGGCTATACTGGATCTGAATGAAGAAGAACAAAGACTTCCTACTGCTCAGGAAATCACACAGAAGGCCATATCCTGTTCTTCTTTTACTGGAGAGACTGCTGCATTCTAAAAATGAAATTCAAATCCCTAGCCCCACATCTTCACATCTCTGAGGACCAAGATACCTGAACTCCAATCACTGATTCAGTACTACTGTGATGTGGCATGTCTGCCTCCCAGGTAAGAAGTGACTCTGAGAAGAGGATCATCTGCAAACACACATAACCTCCAGGGGGCTGAACCTCCCTGGGTCACTTGCAGAGCTCAGCTCAGGGTGGACTGACTCTCCTCCTTTGGGTTCCTTCATGACCCTTCATTCAGCTGCTCATAGTAAGCCAACACTGCATCCCATGTGCTGCACATGGCATGAGGCACAATGCTTTGTTTCTTGGTTTGGTTTTGTTTTCTCATGAGAACAGCCAAGGGGTCTGACCAGCAGTCAGTAGAATGCTGTGTGGCAGCTGGCATCTCAGTGCTCAGCCAGCTTGCTGGTACTGTGCCCAGTATCACACCTTCTTACCCACTGTAGCTCAGCATGTATTCAGCAAAGCAGGGCCTAACATTCCTCTCTAGAGTCAGCCAGAGCAATGATGAACCCTGAACTACACATTAACAGAAACCTGTATCTGAACACCTCCTAAGTCCCTTCAACTCCCAACACACATAGCCCAGATGCACCTGTGATTCTGTGAAGTCTCCCAGAGTTGCTTTAAAGTCTTCAGTGTCAAAACTCTTGAGCTACTTGGTCTTCTTCATAGGTATCTTATATTTTCATTACAACATTTAAAAATATTAAAACATAACAATATTTACGGTGTTTAGGTTCTTTAACTATCTACTTTAGTTTGCTGATGCGCATTGGCAATGACCATCCCTGGCTCTCACTACTCTTCCCCTTCCACTTACCTATCCAGTTTCTCTCCAGCTCTCCACACAGGAAGTGACAGTCTGGCTGGCACTCCCTTCCCCAGCCATGTGCTGTTTTCTCTTACAGTACTAGGCTGGGATATGAGCAAAAGGATAGTGTTCAAAACTCCTGCCTTGTCTGTAGTCTTCCAGGCAATGCTGTTTTGGCAAGAGCATGGCACTTGTGGTAGGTTTATGACTAGTAACTTTTACCATGCTAGTAAGGAAGCTGCCTAGTGTTTCTAGTTTGCCATGACAGACCTCTAACTAAGTATGGTTGCTTAATATATTTAAATGTATCAATCAAGAGGCAGAGAAACTCATCTTTCCACCTGAACTTTGGTAAAATTCTTTTTCTCAACCGCAGACAATATTGTTTCCCACAGTAAAAAGACCTGGTCAAGTTTTAAGAAAGAGAAAAACAGCCAAAAACTAGAGACAGTAAGAAGTAGTGAGACCTGAAACCCTCTCCACTCTAGAGTCAAACCTTGCAGACTCTTCTCAGGCTCAAGGTCACATTTTTGCCCACTGCCAAGAGTAAATTAATATACTAAAGCATTTGGTAGGGGACTGAAATGGGGAAAGCTGGGATGGTTATAATAATGAATGGTGTATTCCTTTTCTACTGGAGATGTTTTTAAATATATGACTAAAAGGGAATCTTATAGGTAAGGGGTAGCCATGATAATACACAGCCTTCATGATATCCAGTCTTCCTGGCCACAGGACATTTTAAAAACAATCTTTGTGACCAAATTCTCTGTAAACTGTCCCCTTCTTTTTAGCACCTACTTTAAGATAGTTTGTGTGGACAGTTGCTCATGAAACACAGATTGTATCTCTTAAGGTTCCTCGCAGGCTTTCCTTGGTTCTGAAGGCCGTCAGGACCTGTCAGGTGATGCCCTGTCCTCATTCTCATGAGTAGACTTAAGAGGAAGACAGTGAGTAAGGCCTGGACAGTGAATTACTGGTTAGTCCTATCACATCATATCAAGGGCATGTCTATAGCACAAACATGGTATGTCCGCCCAAAATATAGGTTAAAACCTGACTTCCAAGGTAACAGTGCTGTGTGGTAGAAGGCACTGCTCTAGGGAAACTGGCTTCTTTCTCACAGGGCTGGATTAACCAGAGCACACATGATTGCTATAAAGATAGCCCAGCTCTCCTGTCATGCTTACACATCTAACTTCCACCATGTTACATGGAGCACCATACCTTTGCCAGAGAATGGCTAGATGCCAGCAACATGTTTCTGAGCTTTCATTGTCTTTTATTTAAATTAGCCAAGTTTGGAGTATTCTGTTACAACAACCGAAAAATCAAGCTAATAGACATAAAGTGGCAACTTCCTGTGTGAGTGCCTACTACCCATGTGACTGAGGTACATTTCATTGATGTTAAAATACATCTTTGATTCCCTACCCATTCTGTTACGTCTAGGAAATGTCACTACTTATATAGGTCATACACGAAAAGTTACATACACTTTTCTTCCCCTGCCTGCATCTCAGATGATGTGAGTTGACAAGGAGTATTTCACAGGTAGAGGGTAGCATGTACTGGGCCTAAGAAGTCAGGCACAGAAGTACAAGTGCAGGGCCAGGTCAGATGTTGCCTACATGGCTTCAGGGGCTCAGGTAGTGACGGAGGACCTGGAGAGGTACTTACGTATACAGGTTCAGGTTGGGCTCTGCCATGTACACACAATCTTGGGCTCCAGAGCTATGTCTCATTTCTAAACAGGGTAATTACAGACCCCCCTTAGAGATCTGGGTGAAGAAGACATTCCCTCTCTGCCCTCCTTGTTGCCCTGTCCAAATCTCTAGAGAGCTCAGCTCTTGCTACATACACAGGAAATGATCCCCCTCCTCTCAGACCTATCCTTGCTCCTGTTATCTGTTCCTGCTACCTGAATCTTTGTAAAAGGTTTGAAAGGACACTGCTACCCAGTCACAGTCTGGCTTACTGTACAAGGGACAGCAGGAGGTACCCAATGTCACTTTACATCTGGAACCATGTGGCTCTGAGAGAAACTGCTACACATCTAGGGTGTGAGGTTGCAGGATACAGAACTGTAGATGTTGAAATAAAATCTGACTTGACGAGAAAGTGAAGGATTCCTGAGTTAAGGATATTTGTGTTGTATGTGGGTCTTTTTAAACTGGGTGATGGAAACATTAAAAACAAACAAACAAACAAACAAGCAAACCAGGCTAGGACCAGCATGATGATTCAGTAGGTAAAGACACCTGCCCTTAAACTTGACAATTTGAGTTCAATCTGCGGGACCCACATGGTGTAAGGAGTCCTACAAAGCATCCTCCATCGCACGTGTGTGTGTGTGTGTGTGTGTGTGTGCGCGCGTGCGCGCGCACACACACACACATGCATGCAAAGTAAATATTTTAAAATGTAATAAAAATAAATTAAATTTGGAAAACCTTAAGTTAGCTCTTACAGCCTAGGACAGAAAAAAAAATAGCAATCATGAAAACTGCTTTGTTATATTGAACAAGAAGGTACACAAATGGCTGTGTGCCTGAACAGCAGTGAGAGGACACCCCTTCTTCTAGGAATCTACCCATGAGAACAGCAGTCTATGGCCTGAGACTTTGCTCACCCAGCAGCTCAGTTTGCAGTCACAGACAGCTCTACTACCTGTGTGTATTTAGTGTGGCTTTACAGGATTTGTTTGGGTTCAGTGGCCAGCATACCATCACTTTGGTCCATCATAAGGCCACTGTCCCTTGGCCCTGACCCATGTAAATCATTGGCTGGATCCTACTGGCACCAAAATATGCCATTCAGCTAACTTATAAAAGTCTGCCATGAATGGCTTAGAGATAGAAATGATCAGCTATCAGATTCCCCCACCTGCGACCCACACAGACCTACACCCTACTACTCTCCTACACAGAGCACTCCCAGCCCCCATGTCCCTTTACTCCATAGCCCCTTCCAGGCAAGGCAGTATTGCACACCCAGCTAACACTAAGCTCAGCTTTCAATAAACCCAGCTCCTCCCTGTGTGAATTTCACTAATAGCCTTGAGTGCCCCAATCCATTAAGTTCTGCTTTTTCTTGCCACACAGGTTATTGAGAAATACCAAAGTTCTATAATAAAGCTCGCATCTGCCCATTAATAGGAATTAAACTTTAATGAGTAAGTGTCGTGAATTCCTCAGGCATGCCCAACATAGTTTATGTGTATTTATTAGAGAAAATGAAAATGGAAGAAAGACTCTCTTTCTCTAAGCGCTATTTTTCCTTTGGGGTAATCAGGCAGACATTTAAAATGTCAAGGATAACCTATGAAGTGTTCCTGCTGATTTTCCCCTAAGAATCACAACTAGTTCCAAACCATGGTAGGGAGAGAGGGGATGGAAAAGGATGGGAGGGGAAGGGAGGAGAGGGAGGAAAACCAGTCAGGGATAATTTTTTTGATCCTGCTTTGAAAAAGTGACTAAGGAGGGCTTGTTTATTTTTAAAACAGCTATTACATGGAACACAAGTGACAACGGGTTTTGTCTGTTGGAAATTCGGCTCAAAGACAGACGCTTCTAGTCTATGGGCAGCTCTCACCCAAGAACACCTTAACTACAGTGGCAGCTGGCCACTGTGATCTTGGAGCTGAGAGGAAGTTGGGCTGAGTCTCACTGGACACTGAGAGAGGTTTAGGCTGCACAGCCCCAGTGGACCATCAACCTTCAGTATCTGAGGGGCAGTGCTTATGGGTCTGGATTTCATACCAAAGGCTCTAAAACTGTTACATGCACACGGAAGTGTGATGACAATCTGGGATTTGCCTGAAATACTCAGGACAGAAGTAAGACAGAGTATAAGAAGAAGACATGGTGGAGAATTCTGGGGTCTTAAAGACAGGGAAGCAGGGGTTACTGTATGAATCAGCCCTTCCTTTTATATGTGTTTGAATTTTTTTCTTGAGCAGCCAAGAATAAAGATATGTCCTCCCTTCTTTGAACCAATACAATTTGACTAGTTTGTCTTCTCTCGAATGTTCCCATGTTCTTTGGTGTGTCACCAACTCCTTGCTGACCACTGAATGTACACTCCTGGCACAAGTCAATCTATAAGCAGGTGCTGAACTTCCAGGATGTGAAAAGAATACAGCACAGAAGCCAGGACCACTAGCAAGTGTGGCGCCTGCCTACGTCATTCTCATAGAACTGCCCTTCCGCTGGACTCCCTCCCCTGCTAAGATGACTAAGACTGGCTGATATGAAGTGTTAGCAGGCCACTGGCCTTAACCCAGATATTCATGGCTCTTTAAAGTTCTGTCTTAGCACAGGTAGCAAATCACCAGGAAGGCTTACTGTCTAGGACCATGCTCTCTTTAGAACATGGTCAGTCAGATCAACTGAGACAAAGCACAAAACCACGGCCTTTGCCAGACACGCAGACATCACACAGAAGCCTAACCCTGCATGCAAAGGGAAGCATGGTCAGGCCTGAGTCACCAAGAACCCCAACTGGCTACCACTCAGGAAATCTCTACGAAGATAGAAATGTAGAAGATGGCAGTATGCACACAGCCAAGAAGCTCTAAAACAAGAAATATACAGCATGTCCAAGGAGGAACATGTAGAGCACAGTACATCACAGGCAAGTACTGTCCAATGAGAGAACAGGCCTAGCTTAGCCATAGAGGGTCCTGGCACAGAGCACATAGACAGGTGTATCAGAGGCTCAACAAGCACTGAGTGAACCAGCAGGTATGTGACAGCAAGGATGTGGAGGAATATGCAGAAGAAACATCTCTGTCTGGGCAGCTGCCATAGCCATGTCCTCCTGTCTCCTGGCCAGGGGCCGGTAGGTATCTTGTGGAAGGTGCTATACATTGGCTCTTGGGGACAGGTCTGCCCCAGAGAACAACCTGATCTATCAGACATTTATAAATCAGATTAGAGGATGATGACCTAGCCAGCCCTGCAAACAGTACTCATCTCTGTGCTCCAGAATATGTCCGTTCCTGGGGTGGGTGGGGAGTAACTGGGTACACTGTTTCAGGACAGTTTTACTCAAAGTAGAGGAGGAGAAAATAACCTTGGAAACAAAATATGCATGTTCCCCAGAGACTGTGTAACAAGTAATGGGTGACAACTACAAAGGATAGTGCAGCAGTCCCCACAGACTCTATATACGGGCAGCTTCAGTCAGGCAGGGACATGGGACAGGGACAGTTATCTCAAGCAGACATGCAGCCCCAGCTCTGATGCCCACCAGGGATGAACTAACCCTGCCTACTCCAGACATCAGCTGTCTATCTGTAGAAGCAGAAGCTGTGGTAGCTAACTCAAAGAGGATGTGAGGAGAGGGGAAAGGCCGCAACCTGGGGCCTTGTGGCCTGTGATGTTTGGGGTCAGACCTGCCCAGCTACATCAGTCTTGCAGAACCACCCTACAGCCAGACTCCCTTGTCTGTTTATCTGACCAAGACTGGCTGATATGAAGGACTTAGGTTGACTTACATTATAGAGAAGACCATGATCTGAGTTCAACCAGGGCCTAGGCTAGCTCTTCCCTAAGACGCTCCACCCAACAAATGCCAAAGCATCTGACTCCCTGAAAAGGGCGAGTCAGCAACCAAACCTTCTTTAGGGATAAAGCGGCCTCCAAACAGTATCCACACTGTTTAACATCATAAATCATCTAAAGGTGTCTGTGGTTAAGTGACAGGAAGCCAGAAAACAGGTAGATGTTAACAACAGCCCAAAGGAATGAGTCACTAATCCACAACAATAAGCCCTAAGCAGCATCAGAGAGAGTCAGAGGCGGCTCACCCTGTGGCTGAAGAGTGCTGATCCTTTTATCCACCCTCCGTGAGCTCTGCCTGCCTGTGGTGCTCTTAGCAGTCTTGATGATATGCCTCTGAGAAGACTGGTGCCTTGGATGCCAGGAGCGAGGCTAGCAAGTGCCCAAGGGGTGGACTGACCAGTGTGGGCTCCAAGAGCCCTCTCCTCTCCACCACAAGGGCAATGTGAGTTCAAAAACTTTCTTTCCTGG
>JADRCC010164235.1:0-15120 GCA_019843855.1 Hylomyscus alleni
TCTCTCTCTCTCTCTCTCTCTCTCTCTCTTGCTTGTTCTACAACTTTACTTTAAACTGCATGACCTGAATCAGTTTTTCTGATTGGTATGACCTGCTTCAGGGCAGTAGAAGTTTACCTGAGTTGGGGCTGGGGGCAGAACACCAGTAGGGGATGGTGATTGGGAAGGACAGGGTGGGATAATGGAATGGGTCTTTGAGAATGAAATCTAGGAAGAGTTCAGCTGCCAGGTAGGTCACTTATCTGTTTTTCTGAATGATGTGGTCTGCTCCTGAACATCTGGAGGCCAGCAGAGTTGAGGAGATACTGAAGTTGGAAGAGACAACTGTAGGGTATGAGTAAATCTAGGATCCAGCAAGTGGGGGGTTCCAGAGGCAGATAGATCACTCACCTATTGAACAGGCAGATAGATCACTCATCTATTGAACACTTTCTTAACCTTTAACACTGCGGTATAGTACAGATCATTGTTTCTTCCCCAATCTTTGAATGGACTATTTACCGTAGAATTAGTGAAAGCAGTAGCTATGGATTCGAGGGAGAGTGTGGATGGGGAATATTGTTGGACTTAGAAGGAGGAATTGTTGTGAATATAATCTCAAAAGTCAAAATAGTAACCTTAGTTCCTTTGATTGGAGAATGTTAATACAAATAAATATCTAAATACACAAGTTTGTTCTGGAAGAAAATTGACTAGAAATATATAGATTGTTTCAGCACTGGTGACCTTTACATTGTCCCTTACCTTTGTATTTATTTTAAATACATTTGAAAGAGTAGTAGACTGGTGAAAATAATTTATGGATGCTAAGAAGTGAAAAACTAGTGAGGAATTTAAAGAAATGTTTTGAGTCAGTGTCTTCCTATGTAGCCCATGTTGGGTTTGAATCCGCTACGTAGCCCGAAGTAGTCTAAAACTTGAAGGAATTCCTCTGCTTCTATCTATATCATGCTAGGATCACAGGGATGTATTACTATACTGGCTTCTAAGGAAAAACTTTGAGATAATTTTAATAAGTCCAAAAGGAGAATTTGAGAGAATGTATAAGAATTGGAGGACAAGTAGGGGAAAAGAAAAAATTGAGAAATGGCATATCCACAATTTATTGATTAAGAATTAATTGATTAGCTGGGCATGGTGGCTCATGCCTTTGATCCCAACATTCAGGAGGCTGAGGCGGTAGGATCTAAGTTTGATGTTAGCCTGGTCTACAAAGTGAGTTCTAGGACAGTCAAGGCTATACAGAAAAACCCTATCTTGAAATGCAAAACAAAAACCAAACCAAATCAAAACAAAAAATCACCAAAAACAAAATAAAGCAAAACAAACCAAAAAAATAAGGAATTGATTGTATGACTGACTGATTGTATTTCCACAAAGAGAATAATATTTCCTTTCCTAAATCTGAGTTTCAAATTTACTCACCAATACCACCTGAAGTAGAAATTTCTGGTTTCTTAGGTGACTCAGCTAGGCTATTGGAATAGACAGGTAAAAAGGATGCTTTGCTAAAGCAGACTTATGAAAGAGTATTTTGCTGATGCAGACACAGACCTAAGCATATTTTGCTGAGGCAGACATGTGAAAGGACTCTTGATGTCTAGAAAGAATATAAATATGATCATCGACTTTGGGATAGGATTCATGCTTCCTCTAACACTGCTTCACTAGTCTCTGCTAACAACTTTGTGGCATTGGTTGGCCCTGCATCATGTTGCTGATCTTCCTCTTGTCAACACTTCATAGAGAGTAACTCACCAAATAATTTCTCGTGATATTCCTGTGGCTTCTTGCAGGTTCCATGGACTCACACTGATTCAGCAGAGCATCATAGTTTATTCTGGATTAAGGTACAGCTGGTGATTTGTATGTGGTGTCTCCTGAGTGGACTGGACTGCAGCTGCTGATTTGTGTGTGGCAGTTTGCTAATAGACTGAGCTACTGATATCCTGACAACAAAGACTGGAATAGCCCCAAAGAACTATTTCTAAATAGGTTGGCTTTCCCCATATCCTAATAACCTTTCTTTTCAACTACCTCTGGTGGGTGGTGGGCTAGAAGGGTGGTTAAATCATGTACGAACAATTATTAAAGTATGCTTTTAAAAAGTCTAAAACTATAACCACCACCAGTTTTGTTGTTTCTGAATCCTATGACAAAGGATTAAAAAGAGCTGTGAAACTTTTACTTTAATGGGAAAATGTTTTTCTTTATCAAACTGATAAGCTGAGGGATTCTATGCATGAGTTTTGCTCCTAGTAGTTGATTAATTGTAGACAAATTATTTAGTCCCTTTGGTTCATTTACTCATCTAAAGAAATGTATCAATACTATTTGCATTTATGAGGATTAAAAACAAATTCGATTGGATGAGGAATCTAGGAAAATATGTACTTTGAATTGGAAACATATTGCTTTGAAGAATTATTTATTTATTTTATATTATGTGTATGAGTGTTTTAGTTTGCAGGCATGTATGTGTACTTTTTGCATACCTAATGCCAATGGATGTCAGAAGAATACATTGGATTCTCTGGAACTGGATATATGGATGGTTATGTGTCACAGTGCAGGAACCAGGTCCACTCTTAGAATAACAAGTGCTCTTAACTAATAACCAATCTCTCCTGCTCTATATAGTTATATTTCAATGGATAAAGGAAGACTATTCATCTAAATGACCTTTATTAATACCAAGCTGTTCTTGAAATTCCTGTTAATCTTGAACCCTATGGTATGAGATAACCATATCTATTCCCATTTTGTTGATGAAGGGTTATTTATTCATTCATTCATTCATTCATTCATCTATTATTTTTCCTTTACATATTATCTTCATATATTATTTTTACATATATCATTCATATCTCATATATTATATCCCCTTCCACTCCTCTTAGTCCTCCCCTTACCATCTCTTACTCCTAGATTTATTCCTGTCTCCTTTCAGAAAAGATCAGACTTTCTAGAAATATCCACTGAACAAGATGCAATAATACCAAGCACAAACCCCCATATCAAGACTTGACAAGGCAATCCAGTAGGTGGAAAGGGTCCTCAGATCAAGCAAAAGAGTCAGAGACATCCCAACTCTCACTGTTAGTCCCACCAGAACACCAAGCCAACAAACATAGAATAGGACCTAACAAAGACTGACTGTGCTTCAGTCTTTGTGAGCCCCTATGAGCTTTTACTTAGTTGATGTATTTGGGCTGTATTCTCCTAGTGTCCTACAACCACTCTGGCTCCTACATTTCTTCCTTTACATCTTTGAGGAAGTTTCCTGAGCTCTGAGGAGAGGGACTATGTAGAGATCTCCAATTTGGAACTGCTCTGCCTACTGTTTGGCTGTGAGTCTCTGCATCTGCTCTCATCAGTTGCTGAATGGAGCCTCTGTGATGACAATTAGAATATATACTGCTCTATGAGTGTAATAGAATATCATTAGAAATAATTATATTGAGATTTTTTTTGTATAATAGGTCTCAGGGCTATCCAACCTCCAGTTCCTGGTCATCCAGGCAGTTCGAAGTAGGCTTTCTCTCATACAGTGGACCTCAAATTAAATCAATAATTGGTTGGTTACTCCCATGTGTTCTGCATCACCATTGCCTGAACACATCTTGCAGGTGGATTTTCTGGCTGGGTTGGTTTCCTAGTCCCACCACTGGAAGCCTTGCCTGGTTATAGAAGATGGCCATTTCAGTCACTATATCCTTCGTTACTAGAAGTCCTCACCAGGGTCACCCTCATAGAATCCTAGGAGTTTCTACTGCCCTAAATTTTCACATCAACCTCCAAAGCCCTCCAACTCCAGTCTTCTCTCCACATAGGCACTTCCTCCATCACTCCATCCTTCAACCCCCTGTTTTCAATCCCAGTCCACTGGCAAAATCTATTTCCCCTTCCCAAAGAAATCCATGTGTCTCCCTTTGAGCTTTCTTTAAATGAGGGACAATTAGGAAGACTAAAGAGAAACTCTATGGTGTGTTCAACATATTATTTATCAAATAGTTAAGAATTGTGCTTGAAAACTTGGTTGTTCATTGCCTGTTTTCTTCATCTCGAAGGGAGAAGAGATTCTAAAGGAAATATATTGCTTTCACTTGCTGAATTCAATAACACAAGCTGGAAGTAGACCCATTACTGCACTGCAGTGAGGTGGAGGAGGGAGAGCAGGAAAAATGCAAATTCTTCCTGATTATCTCCCAATGACCACAGTGTACTCTTGTTAGGATTCACTAAGAAGATGATTCCTTTTGTTTCATGATATGAGGATTTTTTTCTTTTGCATTTATGACAAATAACTCATCCAGCTGTATCCCCTATCAAAATTACGTTAGCTAAGAAGTCTTAGTGAGTTAAAGTACCACAAGGCTCTTACAAAAAAGCTTTGAATATTTAATGATAGGCATGCTGTAGCTTTTAAGCACATGCTATCATCCTCTCTGAGTGTAAGCCCTGGAACAAAGCAGAACAAAGAGTACATAGATAGGGACTTTTTTGCTTTGTTTGTATTTTATGAAAACATCTTCATTCTAAGACCCCACAGCAGTGTTGAGAAACCAGGTAGAAAACTATGAGGAGCACAGACTCTGCGTTATACCACTGTTCTCTCATATAGCAATAGCTTTACCTTGAAAAACAAACAAATTATTTCCTTTAATGTGCTTTTCTAATTTTGAAAAAACATAATAATCACAGTAAACCCAAGCTACTGACTACTAAAGCCAATATTCTCCTTTTTTCAACATGCCACCTTGCTAATCATTTCTTACTCCTTCATCCATACACTTTATATTTTCTTCTCCTGAAACCCCCGCTATATTCAAGCAGTAATTTATATACAGCAAAACTATTCTTTCCTTGCTCTGATAGTTAATTTTAATTAATATTATTAATGCATATGGGTATTTTCTTAGCATGCATGTATATGTACCACATGTGTGTCTGCTGCCTGTGGAGACCAGACTCTGTTGTCCTGGAATTGTCATGTTAGATAGTTATGAATTGTTTTGAGAGTTCTAGGGATTCAATCCAGGTCATATGGAAGAGCAATCTTGGTCTTAACCACTGAGCTATCTCTCCAGCTGCACTTTCTCTGATATTTCTGAATTCTTGAATAGTATTAGCAGAATATAAGCATAACGTATGTATTAAATCACTGCTTACTGAATTAATGGTCATTTGTTTTTCTTTTGCTTGTTTTTGGTTTTTGTATTGCTTTCTAATTGTATAGTTTATTTATTTTCATTTCAAATGTTATCCCCTTTCCTGGTATCCTCCCTGAAAAACTCCTATCCCATCCCTCCTTATACTGCTTCTATGAGGGTACTCCCCCACCTAATATCCACTCCTGCATCACTGCCTTAGCATTCCACTACACTGGCCCATCGAGCAGTCACAGGATCAAGGGCATCCCCTCAAAATTGATGCCAGATAAAGACCCTTCAGCTTCTTCAGTCCTTCACCTAACTCCACCACTGGAGTCCATGTGCTCAGGCAGATGGTTGGCTGCAAGCATCCCCATCTGTATTAGTCAGGATCTGACAGAGCCTCTCTGGAGACAGCTGTATCAAGCTCCTGTCAGCAAGCAATTGGCTTCAGCAATAGTGTCTGGGTTGGGTGTATGTCTGCATGTGTAATGGATCCCCAAGTAATAGCCTAGTGTGTTGGGGTAATTTTTAGTCCAAAATAGGTGACCTGAGGGGTGTACAGTTGGACTTTAGAAGGTGAGACCCTATAGCCTCGACTGGAGAGCAGAGTTGTCAGCTTGGCTAATTTCTAAGGAGGGGCTACAGAGAAGGACATCATCTACATAAAGTATAACCTTAGATTTAGGGAGAGACAAGGAAAGTAATTCAGAAGCCAGGGCCTGACGAAATAGATGTGAGTTGTCCTGGAATCTCTTAGGTAGAACAGTTCAGGTAAGTTGAGTAGAAAAGTGAGCATCAGGATCTTTCCAGGCAAAGGCAAATATGTTTTGTAACTGGGCATCTAGAGGGATAGAGAAAAATGCATCCTTGAGATCTAAGACTGAGAAATGGGAAGTCCCTGAGGGGTTAGTGGAAAGAAGTGTGTAAGGGTTAGCCACAACAGGATGGAGAGGAACCACTGCAGAATTAATGAGCCTGAGGTGTTGAACCAGGTGATAGTTACCCTTAGGCTTCTTAACTGTTAGTATAGGGGTGTTAAAGGGAGAAGAGGTGGGACAAAGGAGTTTTTTTCTCAAGAGGTCAGAAATAATAGGCTTAAGTCCCATGAGGCTCTGGAGAGAGAGAGGGTATTGAGCTTGGGTTTTGTACCTGGTAGAGTCCAATAATTGGATGACAACAGGAGAATGTTGTTTAGCAACAGAGGGATTCTGGACATCCCAGACTCAGGGATCTACCTGAGAAGCTGTTAAAGGAAATAACATGGTAGCGTTAGTAGGTTGTCTGGCTAGGAGGAGCATAGGAACTGCTGGCAAGCCTGGGTTTAGGCGAATGTGGGGAGCAAAGGAAATAGAGGCTTTCAGTCTAGGTAGAAGATCTCTTCCCAATAAGGGCACATGACATGTTGGCATTACCAAAAAGGAATGGATGAAAGGTACACCCCTAAATATGCAAGTAAGTGGTGGGGTCTGGAGAGGGAAATAAGGTTGTCCTCCGACCCCATCAATAAGAAAATGAGGAGAAGTGGATCCCCTAAACTCTATCAAGACAGAATAAGTGGCTCCAGTGTCCAAGAGGAAGGAGAAGGGCTACCCACATACCATGATATCTACCTGGGGCTCCCTGCTAGTGATGGCAGTGGTCAGGTCAGGGGAGATTGGGCCTTCTCAATCGGCCATAGCAAAGCCTAGGAGATCAGTTGAAGGGTTATCTGGGAGTGATGTTCCCCATTCTCTGTGTAACATGAGGGTAATCAACAGCCCAATATCCCAGCTGGTGGAATCTAGGGCATGGCCCTCTTGGCTTGTGGAAGTTAGGGCAGGCTTTTGCCCAATGACCATTTTTCCTCATTTGTAGCAGGTACCTGGTGGTCCCTGAGTCTTAGGAGACCATGAGTCCAGGGTAGTGGCTGGGGCTGGTCGGACAGCCTTTGCCAGCATATGGTATTTTTGTTTGCAGATTCTATCATCTCTCCCATGGTACACTCTGAAGGCCAGCACTAATACTTCTGCCTATGGAGTTAGGAGTCCCCTCTCCAGTTTTTTAAGTTTAGTTCTTATGTCCAGGTAGCTCTGGAAAAGAAGTAGGTCATCAGGAGTTGCTTACCTTCTGGGCTTTCAGGGTTCAGATTGGTATGCTGTAATAAAGGCTTTGTAAAGCATTCTAAAAATTGAGATGGATTCTCCTGCTTGTCCTGGACAACATATTGGAGTTTTTCAAAATTTACTGGCTTTAAGTCTACTTTTCTAAGGCCAGCCAGAAGGCATGTAATGAACCTGTCCCTGGCTTAAATACCACCTGCAGAATTGTAATTCCCTGGGAATCTTGGTTCGGCACTGTCTCAGAACCAATTGGGTATGTACCATCTATTTGGTGAATTCCATCTGTATGCACTCTTGCCTCTTCCCAGACTTGTCTGCATTCCTCAGGAAGTAAATTATTAGTAAGAATCATATGAACATCATGGAGAGTCAAGCTATAAGATTGAGTGATATACTGGAACTCTTTAATAAACTTGGAAGAGTTAGAAGTATAGGACCCTAGCCTATTTTCCATTTGGGAAAGTTCACTAAGCAAGAACAGAACATGTATTCTGACAAGACCATCTACCCCAGCAACTTTCCTTAGAGGAAGGACCATTGCTGTGTCAGGTGTCTCTGGGAAGGAAGGACTTGGAGATTTGACTGTAGCCTTAGAGCGGGTGACAGGAGGAGTGAAGGTAGCTGCCAATGTGGAGCATTTGGAGCAACCCACAGCTGGCACAGAAGAAGGGGAGGGCTCTGCAGAGGTAGAGATAGCAGACTCTGGGTTATCCTGAGAAGGAGAAACTGAGGCAGCAGTTTGGGTTTTCAGTGGCATGGAGACAGGTCTGTGGTGACAAGGGTGTGGTTCATTAGCTGGATCTAGCATTGTAGCGTCATCTAGCGAAGGTTGTGTAGATTTCATGGCTAAGAGAAGTTGGGTTGGAGAACAAGAGAAGCACAAGGAGGTATTGGAATGGAGATAGATAAATGCTTGGACATAGGGGACCTCTTTCCATTTACCAGTTCACTGGCAGTATATATTAAAATACCTTAAAATATCTGGATCTAGGGTACCATTAAGTGCCCATTTTGAACTCCCATCTAGTTGATACTTAATTCACATCTTATTGCAGAGATATATTAATTTTGATGCCTTCAAGTCAGGTGTTAGCTTCAAAGATTTGAGATTTTCTAGGAGACATCCCAGTGGGGTGTCTGGTGGTAAGGTTGAAGACATTCTGATACCCATTGGCGGGTAATTGGACTATTTGTACCAGTGTCTGGAGAACAGTCCAAAAACCAAAAAATATCAGCCAGGCTAGTGGCCCAAGTCATCAAGAGTCACTACCCAGTCACTACCCAGCATACCCTGGGTTGTTGTGGAAGGCAATCCACCTAGGTATTGAGGGTTTGGTCCTAGAATAATTGGGGAACAAAGAGTTGCCTTTGAAGGAGGAGCAACAAATGGCAGAATTCCTAAGATGTAACCAGGCGAGGCACAGCTCATGTGGCAGAAGTTCGTATGTCCTGTGGTGCATGGGGCGACTCCAGCTCCTCAGCTGCAACTTGGTGGTTGTGGCTTCAGCATCTTCAGCAGCTGCAGCTTGCGTGGTGAAAGCCTGTGATTCTTGTAGCCACCAGCTGAGGGGGCCACAAACTCACATACTCCAAGTGGCCATGATCTCTGCCTTTCCCCACTGCAGAGTAAGGCTGCAGCTGCTGATGGAACTACCAATTCCCGAGCTTTGGCACCAAATGATGTGTTAGAAAGGTGGGTCATGTCAGGACATACCATGCACTAGGCCCAAACAGTTCCATGTGTAAGAGGTTTAATTGAGAGGGAGAGTGGGGGCAGTAGCAGAGAAAGAGGAGGGAGGGAAAGAGAGCAAGGGAGGAGTGTTCCCCGTGAGTGTGTGTGTGTGTGTGTGTGTGTGTGTGTGTGTGTGTGTGTGTGTATGTGTATGGGTTCTGACATAGTGGCCGCAGGTAAAGGTGGGAGGTGAGCCTAATAGATTCTGGGAATATGGTGGCTGTTGCCCTGGCAACAGGTCTGTGAGGCCTGCCCATGTGACATTACGGACTTTGGAGGCCCTGATGCTAACAGATATCTGTTAAAACCATTTAGTTCATAACTTCTGTTAGTTTTACTGTGTCTCTGTTTAGTTTCTGTTACCACTGATGAGAGTAGGGTGTTGAAGTCTCCCACTATTATGGTGTGAGGTACAATGTGTGCTTTGAGCTTTAGTAAGATTTCTTTTGTGAGTGTGGGTACCCTTGCATTTGGAGCATAGATGTTCTTTTGATGAATATGAAGTGTCCTTCTTTATCTTTTTTCATAAGTTTTGGTTGAAAGCTGATTTTATTCAATATTAGAATGGCTACTCCTGCTTGTTTCTTGGGACCATTTGCTCGGAATTTTTTTTCTAGCCTTTTACTCTGAGGTAGTGTCTGTCTTGGTTACTGAAGTACCTTTCCTGTATCCAGCAAAATACTGGGTCCTATTTTCATAGTCTGTGGTGAGAAGTCTAGTATAATAATTCTGATAGTTCTACCTTTATAGGTTACTTGACCTTTTTCCGTTACTGCTTTTAATACTCTTTCTTTGTTTTGTGTATTTGGTGTTTGGACCATTATGTGATGGGAGGAATTTCTTTTCTGTTCCAATCTTTTTCTAGTTCTGTAGGCTTCCTTTATGCTTCTGGGCATCTCTTTCTTTAGGTTAGGGAAGTTTGCATCTATAATTTGTTGAAGATATTTACTGGCGCTTTAAGTTGGGAATCTTTGCTCTCTTCTATACCTACTATCCTTAGGTTTTGTCTTGTCATTGTGTCCTGGATTTCTGGATGTTTTTGGTTAGGAGATTTTTGCATTTTGTAGTTTCTTTGACTGTTGTGTCAATGTTTTCTATGGTGTCTTCTGTCCCTGACATTCTCTCTTCTATCTCTTGTATTCTGTTGGTGATGGCTCCTAATCTATGACTCCTGATCTCTTTCCTAGGTTTCCTATATCCAAGTTTTTCTCTCTTTGTGATTTCTTTATTGTTTCTATTTCCATTTTTAGATCCTGGATGGTTTCATTCATTTCCTTCACCTGTTTGTGTTTTCCTGTAATTCTTTAAGGGATTTTTGTGTTTCCTCTTTAAGGGCTTGTACCTGTTCACCTGTGTTCTCCTGTATTTCTTTAAAGGAGGTATTTATGTCCTTCTTAAAGTCCTCTATTATTATCTTGAGATGTGATTTTAAATGAGAGTCTTGCTTTTCTGGTGTCATTGGGGTATCCAGGGCTTGCTGTGGTGGGAGAACTGAGTTCTGATTATGCCAAGTAATGTTGGTTTCTATTGCTTATGTTCTTACCCTTGCCTCTTGACAACTGGTTATAGCTGGTCTTGCTGTCTCTGACTGCTTTGTCCTTCCTGCAAGCCTGTATGCCAGCACTCCTGGGAGACCAGTTCTCTACCAGAGACATTTGGCTATGGAAAGCTGTGGCACAGTGTCAGCTCTGGGGTATAGATGGAAACCAGAAGGATTCTGTTCTTGGTTTTTCCTTGGTTCCAGTGTCCTGATGTATTTGGGTGGGTCCTTCTTGGGCCAGGCATTTGAGCAGGAGTGGTGGTCTCACCTGTGCTCTCAGGTATGTCAGCACTCTTAGGAGACCTGCACTCTCAGGGCAGGATTTGTGCACACAGAGCTGTGTCACATGGTCTGTTAAGTCTCTCCAGGCAGGACCTGCATACAGAGAGCTTTTTTCTCTGGTGTGTCCACACTCCTGGGAGACCTGCTATCTCCCTGCAGGATCTGGGTATAGAGAGCTGAGGCACAGTGTCTGCTCCAGGCATAGATGGAAACCTGAAGTATCCTGTCCCAGGTTGCTCTGTGGTTCCTATGACTTGAGGGCTCAGGGTGAGTCCCTCTTGGGCCAGGAATTTGAGCAGAATTTGTAGTCTTATCTGTGCTCTCAGGTGTGTTAGAACTCCTGGGAGACATGCACTCTTCAGGCAGGATCTGGGTACACAGAGCTGTGTCACATGATCTGCTCCAGGCAGAGATGGAAACCAGAAGGATCCTATCCAAGGCTGATACTTGGTTCTTGTGTCTTGGGGGTTCTGGGCACCTCCCTCAGAGCAGAATTGGTGGTCCTTTCTGTGCTCACAAGTGTATCAGTACTCTTGGGAGTCCAGTTCTCTTCTGGTGGGACCTGGGTGTGAAGATCTGTGTCACAAGGTCAGCTCTGGGTGCAGATGAATACAGAAAGGATGTCTTTTGTTGTTTTTAAAATTATTTTACATATTAAATTTTATGTTGGAGCTGGCAGTGTGGCTCAATGATAGAATGCTTGCCCAGTAAAGCACAATATTCTGGGTTCCTTCTCCAGCAGTAAAGGCAAATTAAAAGAATTTACTCCCACCAAAAACATAGAAATGTATCACTCCCCACATACACTTGCCATGTTTAATTTTCCACTGTTAAGCCTTAGCCATTTTGGCAGTCTTTTGTTTGAGTAACTCATGCTTCTTCAAGGGACCACATGTATATATGCAGAAGTATGCATTGGAAGAGTGAGGATAATGAAAATATCCACTAGATAAGAGAATATCCGAGAAGACTTGCTTGAACATCTAGTCAACCATTTTTCAATTTCCCTCTTTTCATCGAGGTGAATCCACAGAGGTCTGTAAATATTAGTCCATTACTACTGTTCAGCTATATGATGATATCATATATTTCTGGTTCCACAGGACTTTAAGGATCTCATAGTGCATTAAGGATCTAGTGCCACTGAGCACTTTGCTGTTCTGTGCTCTCTAAATCAGTACACAAAGACACACAGACACAGCCATACACACACACATACTCACACACACACACATACACACACATACACACACACACACACACACACAGAGAGAGAGAGAGAGAGAGAGAGAGAGAGAGAGAGGAACACATACATTACTATTCATATTATAACCAGTGCACTTACTTTATCCAATTCATGCATATCTCATCCCTCCTAGCAATGCATACATCTTCTCAAAGTTACAATTTCCTTTCCAGAACCTAGGCATGTAACCTAAGTATACATAGTATTCTCTGCCTCAAAGCAATCAACTGCCTTTTTCAAGTATAATGGTAACTTTTGCTGACATTTTTTATCTGTCTTCCATCTAAGGTCCAAGGCTGTCAAAATAACACCCATTACTTGACTTGGTAAGGGCAAGTTTCTGATGTGGGCAACTCAACATTCTCCAAAACCTCTATAGACCTTTTAACTCTCCTGAAGTAATGGTACAGGCAAACTGCACCATTAAACAAGTTTAAAGCTCAAGTTTGTACCATTATATTTCTTTAAGAAAATATCGTGAAAGGTTGTGTGCTATTTAGATGCAGCCTGAAATGTCAAACATTTTTCTATGCTTTTAAAAATACTCACAATGTTCATTACAATTCTGAAAGTCAAGACTTTGTGTTGAATATTAAAAGCATCTAGATTATTTCTGCCATTTTCTCTGAAACACTTTCTTCTCTCTCAATACTTTAAGCATGACTTCTTGACCTTAATTACTGTTGCTTTGTGCTAGGTATTCTAATGTGACCTTTTCTATGGTTAATCCCTTCCGAAATCTATATTCTAATTTGATGTCACCATGGTACCGTTTGGCTGTTGGGCCTTTACAGATGATTGATAAAATGTGTTTCTCATGAAACAGTGTTATCTTGAGACTGGAGTAGTTACTATAAGAGCAAGTTGTTTCAAAGCAAGGCTCTCCCTTTTCTTTTCTCTCTTTTATATTTACCTGATTTCACATTGCTTCTCATGTTACAATGTGGCAGAAAGGCTTAGTCTGATGTGACCACCCAACAGTGGACTTCCAGCCTCTAGGAACAATAGGTAAAATAAACCTCCAGTTTTCCTAAGTCACTAAAAATCAATTATTATTGCTCTAACAGCAGGAAACAGAGTAAAATAACTTTCTTCCTATAGCCAGGGTAGCAAGTGAGAAATCAAAAGATTGAGCTAAGAGTATATGTCACTATGGCTATAATGTTAAAAGAAAATATTAGCAGAAGCTGTATTACCAATTCTCATTGCTGTCTCACAAGCACAACATTTGAGAGGATTCTCTGAATATCTTCTGTTCTCCTCTTCTGTTTCCTGTAACATACATACATGGTGCCTGACCTTCACCAACAGCACTGTACATTAAATGTAGCAGTCTCTATATTTGCCTCAGTAGAGACAGGTTGGAAAACAAATGGTTCTACCATCCATACTGACTTACTTCTCTAGAACAAGACAGAAAATAAATACAAGGACCAGAGCTTTACTTAGACTCAAATATTTGTCAACAAAATGGATATCCTTTGCTATCCCCAAGGTTGCTGGAGAGCTGATCGACCCCTTCTCAAGATGCTAATTGCAATGTTTCTCAGTGCTGAGTGCTTGCCAGATCCTTATTTTAGCCTTAATTCTGGGCTCAAATGAGTAAGTGATATATTGTTATATATAATTGATTCCCATTGTTCATGGTAATAATGATCTATACCATGAATTTTGAATTAATGAATAATGAACCACTACTTCATAGAGAAATGTAAGAGTAGCTTCCTTCAGATCTCCAGTCACAGTATCAATATGTAACCTTGCATTATATGTGCTTGGTTTAATGACACCTTAACATTGAGCACATGGCCAGCACCATTATAAATCAAGCCTGATGGAAAGTTGCTTAAGATAGATTTTCTCTGTAAGCACAACAGACTTCATATATTTAGAAATACTAGATGACACTTCACTGCTGTGCTTTGAGGCCACTTTGAATTTAAAAATCACCTTTGAAAAGCACAAAAATTCAAAGATCATGCCATTAGATAAACCACAAAAAGGTGACACTAAAAGCAGTCACCTTTTCTGATCTCAACTAGAATGTGAATTTGGCATCTCAAATTGCTCACAATTCCTTGTATGTGAATGTCCTTGAAATCACCATAAATATTGTTTGATGGGTTATAAATACATTTTAGTGAATAGGTAAATTCAAAATTATGGACTTTGAGAAGAGAGAAGATAAACTGCCCATTAACTGTGTAAACACAAGCTTACAGATTGCTGACAATGGTTTGAAGCAGAGAGAACATGAGGGAACAAAAGAGAGTTGGTTGTGAGAACATATTTATATTTTTGTGACAGAAATAAACAAAGTAGAAAATATCTATACCTACAGTAGTTATAATAATGCTTTGAACTTTTGGCTGAAAAATGGCTCCACATTAAAGAGCATTTACTGATCTTGCAGAGGATCTGGGTTTGATTCCCTATACCCACATAATGTCCCATAATCATGTATAACTCCATTTAAGAGGGATTTGATGCCCTCTTCTGACCTCCATGTATACCAGGTGTGTACTTGGTACACATACAGACAGACAGACAGATAAAACACTCATGCACATAAAATAAAAATAAATGCATCTTATATTTCTTTAAGTTTATTAGTGCTTAAATTTTCTCAAATTTGCAAAATGTGAACCAACCAAGGAAAATACTGAAACAGAGGACTGAGGGGATCTTCAAGTTGTAAATTGCTTGCCTGACAATCAGAAGGCCTGAGTTTAATCCCCAGAACCTAGATAATCAAAACCAAGCTTAGTGGTGTGCATTGGTAGTCAGGGGAGAAAAAGACAGGTGAAACCCTGGTGCAAACTGGCCAGCTAGCCTAGGCTATCTGGACAGTCCCAGATCTCTGAGATAACCTATTTCCAAAACCAAGATGGATGACTTAATAATGACATCATTGATTGTCACCTAGCCTTCACATGCATGGCACACATGTGCCCATGTACCACCACCTTACAACACCCACATACACCCATAAACACACACACACACACACACACAGAAAGAGAGAGAGAGAGAGAGAGAGAGAGAGAGAGAGAGAGAGAGAGAGA
>JADRCC010164236.1:0-25652 GCA_019843855.1 Hylomyscus alleni
ACACACACACACACACACACACACACACACACACACACACGTTATTTCGAGTCTTACTATGTTTGTAGCCCAGCTGGTCTTAAGATTTATGATCCTCTTGCCGCTGTCTCCTAAGTACTGGGAGTTTAAGACTTTTAGGGTTGGGGATATACTCAGTGGTAGAATACTTGTCCAGAA
The DNA here is from genome assembly GCA_019843855.1 of Hylomyscus alleni. NCBI lineage: Eukaryota > Metazoa > Chordata > Mammalia > Rodentia > Muridae > Hylomyscus > Hylomyscus alleni. The sequence goes on from JADRCC010164236.1 coordinate 178, forward strand.
ACACAAAAACAAAATACACTTCACACACAGACACACACATACACACACACACAAAACCATATGGCACCCATAACATACACATCAGTTGAAAAGTGAGTAAAGGTGTATCAAACCAGCAATATGATGAGTTCTGGTCCAGAGGAAATGTCCTCTCCTGTTTACCTTCTGGGAGAAGATCTTGGCTTCCTCTCCTTTATCACCCCTGAAGTGGAAACTTTTCTTTGGAAAGTCAGTTGTGTCACATAGTGTTTTGCTGGGGCAGATACCTGAAGGACTGTTTTCCTCACGTGGACAAGCACATGAAAGGACTCATAATGAGGGATTCTTTACTAACAACACATATGTATTGGTTCACCTTACATTGCATAGCTGAGCTCCATTTGTCATGACTCCATAGAGAGAAAGGCCCCCAAAACTTCTGATGGTGTTCTGGTGGCTTCTTGCTGCTTCTGCAGGACTCAGGTCAACTGACAGAGTGATGTCAGCTGATATGACTCTGATATGACAGTCAAGACTCTTGCTGAGGTTAGACCCTCATGGTGGTCATGTACTGTTTGGAGGGAGTATAAATAGGACTCCATGGACAGCGATGGAGGCTTGTTTGCATAGCTGGTTTTACAATGAATGTTTCATTGCCCTCAAGTCTTTGCTTCATTGAGATATGCTTTGCAATGGAGTCCCTGCTGGTCCTAATTGCTCTTGCTGACTTGTGCCGATTTGGCTGAGGCTTGGCAGTTTCTGCTGGGTTGTGCAACCTCTGCTGACTCCTGTTTGCTATCCCAACACTACTGAACTAGACTGCTGATATATTTATGAAGTATTTGCGAGTGGATCGAGCTGCCTCTGCTGAATCCTGTGAATAGAACTAGTTTCATTCCAAAGAATAATTTCTAAACAGGTCCACATATCCTATGTCCTAAATAACTTTTCTCTTCCACTGCCTCTGGTGAGTTACTTACCCCCAGCTCACTCTTCAGCCCATGACCTCAGGAAGTCTTTCTTCAGGGTCTGTACTGTACTTGACACTGTTGTGTGCTGGGCTGTGGGGAGGCTGCCCTCTACTGCAGCCTCAGTTCTCCTACATCCAGGATTGGCCCACCAGACTGTCTTCTGCTTCCATCTCCCATCAAACACCCGGGTTTCTCACGTCCTGGCATTTCTGACAGGGTTTCACTATGCATCCCAGGCTGCTATAGAATCCTCCTGCCTCTGCAGTGTTGTGGATCCATGGCCTACGCCTCCGGGCTTGTACTTCATCTTGAGCTGCAGATTCATGTACGCTGTCTAGGCAACAGGCCCATTTTGGATATCCCAAGGACACTGCAAAATCAACGTGCTGGGAATGGAATCCATTATCCAGTCTCTCAACTTCCTTAGCTTTTAGTCCCCCACTCTCCCAGCTGGGAAACTAGGAGTCAGCCACTCTAAATCACTCCCTGGTAGACCAGTCCTTAGATATGTTCCTTTGCCTCTTTCCTGTCACCAGGGGACAGCCAACCTTCATCAGCTTCCACAGATCCCACATCTCTAGTGCTAGTATCACAAGCATGCACTATTATACTTGTTTTGTTTTTAAAAAACATTTTTTAAAATTTGTGTGTGCCCATACATGCATATGTATATTAAAGGACAGTGTTTGAGAATTGATTTCCTGCCACCACATGGATTCAAACATAGGCTTGTCAGACTTGGCAGAAACGGCCTTTATACAGAGACATTTAGTTAGCCTCTTGTACACCTATCTCATATACATACATACATACATACATACATACACACACATACACACACACACATTCACTCACTCTTAGGAGAAAAGGGATCACGAATGGAGAAAGTTTAAACATCCCAGCATTAAATGAAGCTGCTGATTTCCAGGCATTAAATAACTCCCCAAGTTGGGTATACTCAAACCCTAAGTAGAGGTAATCTCTACACACAGCCCCGGCCTCTTTCCTATTAACCTCTCTTCTAGTTACTGTAGCTCACTTGAAACCTTTCAAAGTTCCCAACAGATGTGAGCATGGTGATTCTCCTCTGCATTCAGATCACAGACAGGTGGAGTTTTCATCCAAGTCCAAACTACACCTGAGAAACTACAGAGATAGCCAAGACTGTACCGGGAGCGACTGATGGGGAGAAGCCAAAGCCTGGATTGACTATGCACTGTAGCAGGTCAGATGGGGTTAACAAGTAGCAGCACCTTCTATTAGTCATGATTTAACATAGAAACCTTTATGCTCAATTATTAATGAAAATGCTTTGGGGGGGTGCCTTACTCAACCCTCTACCCTTAGATTGCAGTCATTACAGTCACTGATTAAAGTATTCACAATCAATCATACCCCAGAACGTAAATTCCTTTAACTTAAAACAAAAGGCATTTTCTCCTAAAACATTTTAGAATTTCTCTGTATCCCTAACATAGTGAACTCAGGGGTTCTTGTGCCGCAGGCTCACACTGTGGTCAGGGATACAGGAAGCTGGCTTTACAAGTGATGTAAATGTCTGATATCCAAGTCATAAACCAACAGAAATCTGTTGAGTTTCATTCTGCCTGCCTGGCTTCCTTGGGCTTGGAAAGATGCTCAGAGCACATGCTGCCGCCACCTGAGGATTCCAACACCCCTTTGATGCTTCCCCAAGTACCTGCCACCACCACGAGGCAATAAACACTGCTCTCCCAGTCACCTGTGCCAGCCATCTCTGAAGTTTATTAAAAAAAAATGATGCTCGAGTCTTAGTCTAGCCTAACAGAAAGGGAATGCTGGAGTGGAGGCCAATTTAGTTTTAAAGGTGCACCAGATGGGAGCTGGAAGTTGGTTCATTGATTAAGAACACTGGTTGGAGCCGGGGGTGGGGGAGTAAGGAGCTGGTGCACACCTTTAATCCCAGCACTTGGGAGGCAAAGGCAGGTGGATTTCTGAGTTTGAGGCCAGCCTGATCTACAGAGGGAGTTCCAGGACAGCCAGGGCTATACAGAGAAACCCTGTCTTGAAAAACCAAACAAGAAACAAATAGACAAATAACACTTGTTGCTCTTGTGGACGACCTGGATTCAATTCCTGGCACTCATACAGAGGCTCAGAACTGTCCTGTAGCTTTAGTTCCTGGGGATCTGACACCCTCTTCTGATCTCCACAGGTTCCAGGCATGCACATGATGCAAAGACATACACAAGGCCAAAAAAACCTCATAAACATGAACTAATAAAAAAATTTTCACGAATGCACTAGGCATTTCCACCATACAGCTGAGGTTGAAACCATTTAGTCTACACTGGCTGTATGCATGTCCAGTTTCCCCTGGCTTTTCAGAGTTAGTCACTATGGGTAAATGGAGGCCTGGATTTTAATTCCAGTTCTTTGATTTTTGGCTACCTTATTTTCTTCATCCATTTAAGAGGTAAATCATGGGCTAGGAAGACGAATCAGTTGCTGCTTAGCCTTTGAGCAAGAAGACCTGAGTAGGAGCTGAGAATCTACATCTAGAGATACTTGCAGGCCAGCGGAGACTATGTCTCAAAAAGAAGGCAAACACACCTAAGGGATGTCACCAGGAACTGTCCTCTGGCCTCCACATGTACGTGCATACTTATATACATACTAAGAGACAACTCATAGTCAATAACTGGCAGCTAGCAAATTATCTGCAGTCTGCAGGAAGGTTTGTTTAGTAGTCCCCAAGATGACCTTTAAAATATTTCTTCAAAAATTAGCTTGTCTATTCATTTTAAATATATGTGAGTACACTGTCTATCTCTTCACAGACCGGTAGAGGGCATCGGATCATATTACAGATGGTTGTGAGTCACCATGTGGTTGCTGGGAATAGAACTTGGAACCTCTGGAAGAGCAGTCAGTGATCTTAGCCACTGAGCCACCCCTCCAGACCTTGTCAATCTTTTTAATGTGACATTTTACTTAAAACCCTGAATTTCAGACATCTTGAACAAGTGCAGAAGGAGTCACCAGATTAGCATTCCCAGATTCTTGGAGTGTCAATGAGAAACCCTCCCCCCAACGTTATGCTACCTGCTCGGTTCCTGATGGCACTGAAATTCCTTCCCCCTCTTGCCAAGGTGGTTGTCTGACTCCAAGATGACCCTCAACAGCTGTCACTGTGCAGTCACTAAGACGTGAAGAGTGGAGAGCGGACCCATGTAAGCAGAGTGCATTGTGCAATGATGTCGGTTGACTGTTACAACAGACACTGCATCCCCTGCTTGCTCTGTTGTGAGTCAAACTGCAGATGCTAGCACCAGATAGCAGGGAACTGAGGCCTCCTGCAAAAGCCAGTGGCAACGGGCCATTGTGAGTCAACCACACTGGAACCACACTGGACACAATCCCTTCAGATGAGGACAACCATGCAAGACTAAACTGCTGGGGGATTTCTGGCTTTTAAAGACTGGAATTTATTGGCCAGGTGTGGTGGCACACACCTCTGATCCTTGCACTCTGGAGGCAGAGGCAGGAAGAGCTCTCCAAGTTCAAGGCCGGTCTGGTATGCAGAGTTAAGTTCCTGGTCAGGCAGGGCTATAAAGACCCTGTCTCAAAACCAAACCAATAGCAGCAACCCCCCCAGGTATGGCCTTACAGGTGCTGATAACAAAGTTAAGAGCACTTTATCCATAGGAAAGCAGCAGGCTCTTGTTTTGTGAATTCTTCAGAGTGACAGGAGGAAACATCTTTGTTTCAGGCTTAGAGCCACGAAAGTCTAGGAAGTTCAGAAGACCAGCCAGGTGACTGGGGAATTTTCTATTTCTGGGAAGAGGAAAAAAAAAAAACCAACAATAGTGACCGTGATAGAACTCCACCCAGGTTCAGTAAGCTCTCTCAGGAGTCTTCTCCCACTCTTTACCACCACTCTATCTCACATTCCTTTACTGCTCTGCAGGTTTTTCTTGCTTTCTAATGACTGCTTTCTTCAAAGTTCTATCCTTGGACTTGCTTAATTGCTGGTTGGAAAACTCAAAAGTACCACTCAAGCTGGGTGTGGGTCTCTCCAGGCTGAGGCAAGAGCTGCAAGTTCCAGGCTAGCCTAGGCTAACCACAAAGTCCCAGGCCAGCCTGGTTACAAGTTTTGTCTCAAAAAACTGAACCAAACAACACAAGCCATAAAATCTAAAAACAAAACTCACTACTGATTGTTAGTAGATTAGGGAGAAAAGAGTGGAACTGGTTCTGTGGGCAAAGGAGTCGTAGCAACCAAAGTTTAGGGGCTGGAGTGCCGGCTAGTCAAGAGTGCTCACAGATCTTGCAGAGGACCAAGATGGCTGCTCAGGGTGGGTGGGGAAATCACAACCTGTAAGTCCAGCTCCTTGGGATCCAATACCTCACACATGCACACACCCCAGCCTATACACATAATTAAAAAATCTTTACAGGAAGAATTCTCTTTTTGGGGGCTGGAGAGATGGCTCAGCAGGTAAGAGCACTGACTGCTCTTCCGAAAGGTCCTGAGTTCAAATCCCAGCAACCACATGGTGGCTCACAACCACCTGTAATGAGATCTGACACCCTCTTCTGGTGCATCTGTACTTATGTATAATAATAAATAAATCTTTAAGAATTCTCTTTTTAGCCCAGCTATACTACAATGACAGCTGAGACGCCAAGGTTGGGGCTGGGCAGTGAGGGAGTTTTGATTTGTGAAGATTCACAAGAGGAGCCATCGAAGGCAGAAAGCACAGACTGGCTCCAGGACCCAAACTTTTAAATTCAATTTTGTCTTTTTCGATGTCTGTAAGAATCTAGAAATTTCACACCAGTTCTCCCATAATCACTGTGGACAAGATTACTTACTGTTGAATGAATGGGTGCAAGACCTGTTTGTAGGCAGCAATCAGAAAGGGAATGCCATACACAATCAAGTTAAAATGTTTCACAAAATTAATCTCACATGCTTAACGACATATAATTGGGTTTTATGTTATGTACATAGTCTTTTCTAAAGTTTCATAATTATCTTTCCTTTAAAGAGCTAAACACAATTTTTATGACATTCTTTCACATCGGCAAATACGTCTATTTTCACACTCACCACAGACATTGTTCTCTCTTCTCCCTCAAAGGTGTTCTGGGTGTCCCTCCAGGCAGCTCCCTACCTAGGTATCTCATCACTTGTGTAACTGTGTGTGCACATGTAATAGCCTAATTAAGTCATAAATGCTAACGTCGTTCCAGAAAGTCAGCTGTGTATCTCAGCCCACCTGGCAATCTTGTTTAGATTTCTTCTCCCTTTCCTTCCTCTTTTGAGACAAAGACTTACTACATAGCCCAGGCTGACTTCAAACTCAGGAGCCTCCTGCCTCAGCTTCCAGAGTCTAGGCTAGGACTGGGAGTACTCCACGAACTTGAGCCGCTCTTGTCTGAGTTTCTTTTAAGTCACATGAATGTATGCTCGTGGAGGTCTGACTCTTTTTAAATGTAATTTTTTTGAGATTGACCCAACGTGTGGAGTTGACAAGGGTCCTCCGCCTCTTTTTTTTTTTTTTTTTGTTTTTGTTTTTTTCGAGACAGGGTTTCTCTGTGTAGCCTTGGCTGTCCTGGAACTCCCTCTGTAGACCAGGCTGGCCTTGAACTCAGAAATCCACCTGCCTCTGCCTCCCAAGCGCTGGGATTATAGGTGTGCGCCACCACCGCCCAGCCCCCTCCGCCTCTTTTAAAAAACATTTTTGAGTGTTTGGGGACCAAACTCCGGCCCTCAAACATGTTAGTCAATGCCATTCACTCGCCCTTTATTCTTTTCTACTACTGAGTACGATAATATTGCCGGATAATTTACAAATGCCCTTTTACAGCCTACCTGGATGAGAATCTAAGAAGACTGTTTGCACACGGCAGGTGCCAAATAAATACTTGGCAAGCAGCAACACACATATAATTAATTTCTTCCCATCACAAACAATATTGCATACATAAATGTTCATGGTGAGGTGTTGTGTTGGACTTGAGTACCCCTAAAATAAGGCTTCTTTTTTCTAGAATCTACCCATGAGTCAGCACACACTCAACCACTTCACAAAGCCCACCAGCTAGTGACCCCTTGCTCAGTACATGGAAGGAACATTAGTAACACATGAACAGGGGTAAGTATGCCACATGCATTAATAATTAATCCTCACAGCAGCTTATAACATGAGCTCTGATGCTATACCAACTTCTCAGATAAAAGCAACTTCTCAGGAATCCAGCCACAGAACACGTCCCACTAGCCGTGTGTCTTTCCTATCAGCAGCTGCAAGTGCCTATCACAAAAAATCCAACTGAAGCCATTGGCAAGGCTGATGTGTTCCTTGAGGTGAACGTGAAGTATGATGCTTGGCATGCTAAGGACACAGAACCAAAGAGGCACCTTTAAGGTCTCTCTGGCCTCCCTTTCTCTTCCAAAGTCCAAGGACCTGACCATGGGAGCACACCCATAAAGAACAGAGAGTAGCTATGGCTACCTCCCTCTAATGTCTGGAAACAAGTCCAGAGGTGACACCACACCCAGAGCCCAAAGGGACTGGCCTGGATATTGTGTTTTTCAAGCCAGTGTACTCCTCTAAAAATCATATAATCTTCCCCTAAAACTGTCGCTATTCCCCCTCCCCCCAGAGGATAACAAGCTTGCTAAGGCTCTTTGTTTACCTTTCTCCCTCCCTTGAACATAGTGAGTTCTGATACCTCTTTCTCCTGTTATCTAGCTTGTGCCAAGTAAGGGGGAGTCAGTGATCAAGCCTCAGAGGGAGGAAGGGAAATCTTTGCTTGCTATGTGAAACTTGTCAGAGATGCTGGTAACCAGGGTATATGAATGTCACCCCTACAAGCTGCATCTTTCAACCTTGGGGGAATGGGAACACTGGCCCATCCCTGGCTTTCCTAATTTGGCTAACCATCACCTGGGCATCTGTCCTTCAGAAGCTGCAGCTCAGTAAACTCAGCCTCAGAGAAGCATAAATGAACACGGAAGCAGCCATCAAAGAATTTACTTTATTTAACCTAGTATCTAGACAGGAAGAGTGATCAGCAATCGAGTGAGAGTGTGAGTGAGGAGAGAAAGAGAAAGAGAGAGACAGACAAAGACAGAGACAAAGAGGAGCAAGCTCACAGAAAAAACTGGTGGCATTAGATTAATTCCTGAAGTGATCCCAGGCAAATAACATCACCCCTCTGGGTATCACTTTCTATAATCATAAACTAAAAGAGTTTTAGGAGATACTCTGTAAACATCTGTGGATGTTTCTGATTTATTGAATCAGAAAATGCTGTGATATTTCTTTAACACACAGGGCTACAGCCAAGCCATCTTTAACAAAAGCTGTCAACCTGATCCCCTAAACACCCTTTCGTTGTGTTACTTCCTTGTTGAGGGATCCAAGTGACTCCCCAAATACTTTACATAATTTTTCATTTCTCATCGAGTTTTCAATACACCTATAAAGAGGCCAAACTTGGCTAACCACGTTATTTTATTTTATAGGGTCTAGCGCAGGGCCGTGTGTATGCAAGAGCCCTACCCTAACTACGTTCCTCTTTCCCAGCTAGTATTCGTTGTTGTTCTGTTCCCTTCGGGCTGACTGATCTCCCGTGCTTCCTGTACACGTAATACGACGCTCATCTTTTGAGCTTGGCCATCTTTTTGAGTTTTTGCTCGTTACCTCCTAGCAGAGATCCACCAGTTCATCTTGGATCGCTGGCTCAATAAGTTCTCCATTCTTTCTAGCTTTCTTTGAATAGTCATTCTTAAATGAGCTAAACCTTGGCGAGACCTAAGACACAGTAAGAATTTATGCAAATCGGCCCATTTTAGCATTTGCTAACCACAAACTCTAGTACCGGTTCCTGGTTTCCTCTGGCAGGAACTGTGTACCAGTGGGCTTCTCCTCCCCCAAAGCATCTAGAACGGATGAGCGCAGTTACGCTAACACGCAGCTTGGACTTGCAGCCTGCAGCCGCGGCAGGTGCGGGCAGCCATGCACCAGGTGTCAGTCATAGGATGTCTCAGGCCCTGTGCACACGGTCTGGGGGCCTTGCTCGGCCAGGGTTCGCCAGCACAGGAACCGCGCAGGGCCTCGAACAGAGCTGCCTCCGCTCCGCCAGCCCACGGTCCCGCCGCCCGCAAGGTCCAGGCGCGGTTGCGAAGCACTAGGGACAGATGCGGCCGGGGGATGCCCCGCGGGGCTGAGAGACACTCACCTGACCTGATGCTGTAACGCAAGAGAGGATCCGACCGGCGACTGAGACCAGCGGAGGTTGCGGCGGGACGGTGGTGGCGCCGCACTTCCGGCCCGGGGGCGGGGCGGAAGGAGCTCTGGGGAGCCCGGCGCGACCAACCGCGGCAGGGGGATGCTGCGAGCGTTTCGAACACCCGGGGGCCCCGGCAGCCAGTGGCGGCAACTAGCCTGGCTGCGCGGCCTTACGACCTCAGCCCGGGTAGCCGCGAGTACGGATTCCCCAGCTCACCGGCACGGCATCCCCCTGCCGCAGCCGGTCCGGCTTGCCGGCCTACCCCGCTCCCTGCTCAAGTCCGGCGGCCCTTCCGCATTCCCCCGGCCGAGGGCGGAGCGCCAGCGCTGGAATTTGACCCGAGTGGGCTGGGAGCCGCCCTGGTTTGGGGGTCCCCTGGCGCCGGCAGCGGGCAGTCCGAGTTTGCCTGATTTAGCAGAGGGCAGTTGGCCTGGTTACACTGAGTTTTAGAAAAACAGTGCTCAAGAGGAGGAATGAAATCCGGAAGAGGGCGGCGGCTGAGCATTCTTCAGAGAGCTCCAGAAACACCCTCGCTTATTTGAAATTGTACTCCAGCCAGTGGCCTTTACTTTCTCCCGCCGGAGTTCATATTCCTGAAGTCTGATCAGAAATTCCACGTCAGACGGTGGTGGCGACACCTTTGATTTCAGCACTTAGGAGGCAGAGACAGGATCTCTGAGTTGAAGGCCAGCCTGGTCTACAGAGCTAGTTCCATGACAGTCAAACTACAGAGAAAAATCACCTTCCTTCCTACCTCCTCGCCCCCCCCCCCAATTAATTCTTACAAGGTAGGAACAGCATGGGTATCCAGCATTGAGTATCTGCGTACTATTGCAGAGCAGTACATACAAAACAAATACAACGTAGGGGCCAGCAAGATGGCACAGTAGGTAAAAAGGTGCCTGTCAGCTAGCCTGAGTTAGATTCTCAGGGCCCACAGAGAACAACCAACTCCTTCAATTTGTTCTCTGAGCTCCGTACACAGGCACCAGGAAAAGAGCAGCCTCCTCCCCAAAGTAGTAGATAAAATGTAAATTAAATAATCCTCCAAATAAATTGAGGGTGGCTTTAAATCTGCGCTTGAAAATCAGGGACTGGGATTTCATAAGTCAGAGGTGGAGAATAATTTTTGTTTTTAATAGGCGCCAGGTGATGCTGATGCTGTGTCTGGTCATGAGTATTTCTTCTTTCCCTTCGATCCCATTTGTCTTCAAAAGTCATTGCTTAAATAATTATGTTTCTTATAAAATTATGGCACTTTTAGAGTTTGTTACAGAAGTCTACCACCACATCCTAAATCCTCACTCTAGGCAATGTAAGCTCAGTTAATGAGCAAATTCGGTGGCACATGCCATTAATCCTGGCATCCCAGTGGCAGGGAAACAGGCAAATTTAACACAGCAAAAGCCCCTCTCAAAAAAACAGTGCGGCCAGGGAGGTAGGTCAGTGGCTAACAGTACTTGCTATGCAAACAAGAGGGCCCAGGTTTGAAGTCCCAGCACTCACCTAAGGGCCAGGCTTCTCCTCTCTGGGGACCCACTAATGAGCAAACAAGAACAACTACAATTTGAATATCGGCTGCATTCACACACACACACACACACACCCCTTTTCCACATTTCCAATTTTTGTAGCAAACTTAGAAGGAAGCGTTTCAGGTGAAGATGATTTTAAAAACAACCTGGCCACCACATGAGAGCACAGATCTACTTGGGTACCAGGTGGGGTTTATTCAACCACACCCAGCTCCAGATAGATGCTGCTTTTAATTATAAAGGTGCCATTATGAGCAGCATTAATTCATTTTATAAATGAAAATAGGTCAACAAAGAATAAGTAGCTTGCCTAAGGCCATAAAGCCAGATGTAGCAAAACTGGTACTTAAAATGCTGAGAAAGGTCTCGCTGGGTGGTGGCAGCAGCTCAGGGCTTTAATCCCAGCACTAGGGAGACAAAAGCCGGAAGGGGCCAGCCTGGAGTTCCAGGACAGCCAGGGCTGCACAAAGAAACCCTGGGGGAGGGAAGGTAGTGGAAAATACACCTGTCTGCCAGAGCCCCAGGCGAGCCAAATCCAGTGGGCTCCTTTACACTTCCCTATCTGTGACTTGATACTACCCTTCCTCTCTCCTAAAACTAGCTTTCTAAAACTTTTTGTGACCTGTACCCTCTGAAGCTCTCTAGTTAGGGTCTACCCAATCCTAAACTTCTTGTTGGTCCTCAGTCTCACATTTGATAGAAAGAGCTTCCCTTCTCAGAAACTAAGCTTCCACCTGTCATTTATGCAATCACATTCACTTCCTGGCCTTTAAGTCTCGGCTTCCTTGATCAAACTCAAGTTTGGGCACTTGAGTCCAGTGGCAACGTATCTGTAAAGCAGGTGTGTGGTCTGCTGCACACTGGAGTGTTTTGCTGGGGCTTTGACCTGGAGGGTTAACCTTGAGGTCCTTTTCATGATGGAGACTTTAGAGATCGGTTCTGCTTTCAAGTTCACTGCTAGAGGAGATTCTTAGAGCTTTTCATTGGCAGCCATTCTTGCTCAAGCAAAGCCCACTACTAAGCAGAGAATCCTACTAGCAAATTAAGAGACTTATTAATTCATACAGGATCGACCACCTACTGCTCCTAACAGCTATTTAAGGAGTTGCCCAAATGGAAATAGATGTTGCAAGAGAGAATTTTAGTAGTACTTTTTTCCTACAGTAGAAATAACTTTATTCCTCACTGAAGATTTATTAGCATAACAGAGATGATACATTAGGGCTTTTTCTTCTCACTTCAGTAAAAGTGGAAATTCATCAAGACTCTAACACTCAGTGGATAAGCTGAAAAAAAGTATTTTGCTTAAAAATCTAATGAAATTCAAGCAGGAAATTAGGGCAGATTTCTGTGATTCTAATCTTGAAGGAAGCAAAGAGTAGGTGTTACTAGTTACTACCCCCACCCCCATTCTACAGAACTGGCATTACTGGGTTAAAGCCTCTGGCTTTATAACCCGCTGCTCAAAGACATTCCGTAATTGTTTATCAAATGAGGTAATGGTTTCCCTCAAGGAGTCTTTCAATAGCTTAAAAGTTTGAAGCACACCCCCCACCCCTTCAAACCTTTTTATACTTAGGACTTTTTGAAACATTAGAAACTAAACAGAACAAAAGTGTTTTCCACTCCCTAATTAACAAGGCAACAGCCCTCAATTATCAAAAACAACCCAAGTTATTTTTAGGATTGAAACAATGACCTCACTTTCCCAGGCATGCAGCCACAGCTGACTGTGGGTAGGTCAGGAATGTCTAAAATTCACAGATGGACTTATGAGGAATCTCTGCCTAAACAAACATGGTCTTTTAATAAGTGTTGTTATAATAAGGAAAAACTGTATACAACAACAACAAAAAATACTATTATTTCCAACAGCTGGAAACACAGAGAAATCTGTCCTTTTTGTTAAAAGCATTCCAAAGAATCTTTTAAATAGAACAAATGAAGATCAATGTGCTCAGCGGCCTGCTCTTATTATAGTGGCAGGAAGTAACGCACAGAAGTTAGAATAGAAAGAGGATTGTCAAACTCCTGTCTGAGCTACTCCAGGAGGGGTCACAATTCTGCAGGAATTATTTTCCAAAAGAAAGACAAAGTCTAGGGCACCCAATGAGGGCTTTATCTCATTTCCTTGGAGGGAGAAATAAACAGGAGCAGAGGAAACCAGCACTGCTTTAAAAACACAATGAACACTGGAAGGAGTCGGAGCAAACCCTGATAGGACTGTCATTCACTTCACCTACAGTGCTTAGAGAGAAAGACGCAAGTGAAACTAAGTGGCAAATAACGCTAAACAACTAAGTATTTTATCAGAAAGTTTAATTATCATTCAGAAAAAATTGAGTGGAAAAACTTTCTCTGAAAAAATATATTGACTCTATGGGCTGCAGTTATTACAAGGGACAAGACTGCCTGTAAGTTAAATTACCTTACTTTCTCATTGGATAATGACAGAAAGTCCCATTTCCAGTCTGATCATAAAGGTACACATGGCCCAAAGTGGCTGAGAATAAATACAAAACAAGAAAGGCAAAAAGCAGTAAAGCTAGGGCATGCAATGGGTTCCAGGAGAAAAATCTCAGAAATACCCCAATGGCAACAGGGAACATTTAGCTGGAAGCCGCAGCTCTTCAGTCATCTTTGTCTTTTGCTCCATGCTTGAGGATTCGTGTGAACTCAATGTAGTTGAAATTCCCCTTTTTGTCAATGGGGGCTTCCCTGTACAGCTCATCCACTTCCTCGTCTGTGAAGCGGTCACCCATGGTGGTCAGCAGCTCCCTCAGGTAATCCTCCTGGATGGTGCCTGGGGGGCAAAGAATGGAGGATCAGAACAGCCATACTCACTTCACAGCCTATGTACTTCCACTAGCCCTGGAAAGCCCAGTGGAGACAACCAGCTACTGAGTGTGGTTCCTCAATTCTGTCTGCCCCACATCCTTGCTGTGGCTTGTGATCAGTACAAGGCTGTACTTATCACATGAGCTAATACAACAGGTGCCTTGTAACCTGCCACCTGACATCATTTTCATAAAACTCACATGCCAAAAATAAAGTTATTACTTGTGGAACAGAAGTAGAACCCTGTTTCAGCACTCTGCTAACACTGGGCATTTTAAAGGGTTCCCCACGTAACTTGTATGAACAATGATTAAGAACCCTCATTATACTATAGGTCGAAAATAAATGAAACACAGGGGTTTAATCATGAAGCAAGAAAGAAAAGACTCTGACAACTTCCTAGTGTGTGAAATTAATATACTAAGAATACATTTCTCAACAAACAAAATAAGATTAGAAAAGAAACTTCATTCCTACATAATAAAAAGAAATCCCTAAAATCTTAGAAGTGTAGTGTTGTAGAAATAAATGATTAACTCCAGCCAACTCACGTGATTGGCACTTAAGTTAACTGTGGTTGGGAATAAGCTTACAACTAAAATGTATCAAGCATGCGTCAAGAGAGAGACAGGAAAGATTTAATGCATGGAAAGAAAGGAAAGGTAAAGAAAGGAAAGGCTTACTGTTTTTAGGAGTCAAGAGATAATTCTACAAAAAACATAAATAAATAAACAAAATAAAATCACACTCACGTGTGCTCATGTGAGCCTCTTTTGTGGGAGGACCACATATGTGAAAATCAGAAGACAGTCATACTGTGGAGAGTCCTGAGAGCTAGAGCGAGGAGGCCATGCCTATGTCAGCTGCCCATGACACTCCCTGGCATTTAAGACTAGGCAGGTTAGTCAGAGGTGTCTTCCCTCTCTACAAACGCTTGCTGAGCCACAAGTGCTGGAGAACGTGCCCATATGCTTTCTCTTCTGCCAAAGACTGGGCATTCCTGTAGCTAACAGTTTTTGTTTGTTTAATCGTTTGTTTTTTGAGATAGTTTTCTTACTAGATAGGGCAAACCAATGAACCCTTGAAAACCACTGATACTTAAGGGAGGACCAGTAAGGTGACTGAGGAGCACAGGCCAGAAAGCTGCAAAGAAAACCTCTACACAGTGCTGATTTACTACACATCAAGTCACTAATATCCTGCTACATAACTAAAAAACTTTGTGATTAAAAGCTTACCGATCGCTTCCTCATCGAAGCAAGCGAAGGCATTCCTGATGACATCCTCGGGGTCGGTGCCGTTCAGCTTCTCTCCAAACATGGTGAGGAACATGGTGAAATTGATGGGGCCCGGGGCCTCGTTCATCATGGCGTCCAGATATTCATCAGTTGGATTTTTTCCTGAATAAAAGGAGCCACACTCATAACCACATTGGGAAATCCACCAATTATTAATCACAGTAAACATTCTAGCAGGAAATAAAAACATTTGGGTTTATGACAGCAAAACTAGGGAGGGGGTCATGTGAACGTTGAGAGCAGGTGCCAACACAGAATCCAAAGGAGCTGACATCTATCTCCCTGCAGCTGCAGTTACAGGTGACTGAGCTACTGAGTGTGAGTGCAGGGCCCCAAGCCTGCATCCTCTGCGAGCAGTATGCACTCTTACCTCTCAGCAATCTAGCTCTTCAGCCCTCACTTTCTCAAACACCAACCCACGTGCATGTAGGAACACAGATACACACAGCCCTCCAGTTCAATCCCCAGATAGGTACAGGAATATTCATGTGCCCAGTAGGAAACACTGCTTCATGAAGGAAGGAAATTCTACGAAATACATCATTAGCATTGCAAGTGGACATTACCCATTGAAGCCAGCATGTCGTGCAGGTCCTCCTTGTCAATGAAGCCATCCCGGTTCTGGTCGATCATGTTGAAGGCCTCTTTGAACTCCTGGATCTGGGACTGGTCAAACATGGCAAACACATTGGACGTTGCGCGCTGAGGGCGCTTCTTGGTGGTCTTGGTCTTTGCCCTTTTGCTCGACATGGTGGCAGTTAAATCCTAATTAAGCAAGAATTCAAGAGGAATAAAATCAGTACCTAAGATTACTAAGTATGAATCAAAATAATGATTAACAAAAATAAGTGGAATTGTCTTTATATATACTTGAGACTACTCAGTCAGTGTCATGTTTCAGTGGGGTGACATAACTGGGTAAAAATTTCATCCCAACAACCAAACTAAAAAGGAAAAACCAGTCTTGGAGTTTTGAGTTTATTCACTCTTAAAAGCTGAAATTTAAAAAAAATAAAGATTCCAATCAACGTCAAGTCAAAGCAAACAGCACATCAAAATTACATATCCCCACTATCACCATGAGCCTAACAACAAAAGAAAAATAAAAACCAAGGAGAGGGTGTGCATAGTTTGGGGGTTTGAGAGGTAGATATATAGGAGACAGCAGTTCTCATACAAGGGCACAATGAGCTGCTAGGAAACACTAACTCATTTTCAGAACGTTATCCTTCTGTAGCTCACATCTAAATTAGCCCGACCCACCTGGCCAGAGAAGGGAAGTGGCAAGGCTGGCTGACTGAACAGGTCTCCCCTCCTACTCTCTAAGACAAATGTTATTCTTCCACATTCAGGTAACACTTCAGATTGCACCAACAATTGAGGGTTACATTTTGATGAAGGTTAACGTAAAAGCACAAAATATGAAGTAAATTCACTAAGAGCTAAGTCTTACAGACTTTATAGCACTTAGAGACTTAACAGTACTTTATACAGACCTGTTCTATGAACTGTAGCTGCACTCATCCACTAGTTATAGCTAAAGCTTCTCTTTTGAAATTAGAGCACAAGTTGTAAAGCAATTTCATTTAAAGAACACCTTAAAATCACAGATACTATCTTTGTTCTCTAATAAATTTAGCCCTGTAAAGCTTAAAAATAAAAATATAATTTTTCCCATGAACATCAACTTTAAAACAATATAAAATGTTTCAAGTGGAGAATCCCATAGTTATTAGATAATAAAATCCTGGCATACCATTCTTCAGAGGTGAAGTGGAGGTGACAGAGTGCAGAGTCCTGATCAGCAGGACTAAGACACTGCGGAGTTATATTCTCCAGGCAGGGCTAAAACAGGCACTACTGACTTCACTCTGACCAAGATAACAGTTTTAAAGCTTACGTTCTGAAAACAACATTCAGCCATGATTCGGCAAAGCACTATGCCCTTGCTCTAAAAATAAGACCGTGGACTGCAAAGAATGAACCGCTACCTAGATTCCAGCACCCGAAGTGACCCTTAGAATGTTTCCTACAAGTTAAAAAAACAAAACAAAACAATTTCTTACATTCTTTCCTTGATTACAACACACCAATAGACTAAAAATATGGAAACAATTAAAAAAGTTCCACTCACATTGCTTTTTATCTAAATCAGCTTTCAGATTTAATAGGACAGTTAGTTACAACTCTAGTTATCTACCACAGGGCGGTACAGCGGAATGAGTTTGGAAAGATGCCATAATTGCAAGGCAATTATATAGTCTCAAATTTCTACTTTTATTTATCCTTTGAGACTGTCTTTTATAACCTATTGTAACCGTTCATGAGTGTGTATTTTCAATCTAATGTGCTCTGGAGGCTGTACATCTCATTTACTACACAAGGCTGTATTCTTCCCTTCTGAGCTAAATGGTTTAACCACCAGGCCACGAGGAGAACATCATTACTGTCTCTTAAATGTGCTCAAGAATGTGCAGACAGTACACATAAGTACTAGTTCACATCTCTTCAATATTTTAAGCACAGCACGCCTTTGCAAGTCAAAAACCATCTTCAAAAATAGCCTGTTTTATATAACAATATTGTCTTCTTTCTCTCAATGACCCTGGAATGTCAGTTATTTGAAAAATTAATGAGAATCACAGGTCAAATAGCTGAGGAAGGTGAATTTTTTACACCTACAAAATTCTCATGTAAAACTACATTTGATGAGGGTACTCTTAAAATTCCTTTATAAAAATGCTTAAAATGATAAAAGTAACATATAATTTTTAATATTTCCTATTGCTTAAAACATGCATTTAAAAATTAGTAAATGCATTATAAAGTAGCAGAAAAAAGGTTTTATTTAGCATCAACAATAGCTTTACACAGAGCTTTAGCTCATCCCATACTTAACGGTATTAGGACCAGCTGATTATATTAATGTATATCAAATGTCATTAGTATTGAACACTTGTCAAAAGTTTAAAAGTATAAAGCACGTATGTGATCTATCTTAAGTTAAAACAAAGCAGGAGAGGAATGCAGTGCAATGACTGGTCCAGCTTAGGCAATGAGCTTCATACTTCCCATTCCAGAGGAATGACTCGAGTTAAAGCAATACATAAAGGTAATGAAAAAGTGAAGCGGGTGGAGGCGAATGCTTTAATGCTAACACCGGGAGGCAGCCAAGGATACACGTTGAGACACTATCATTAAACACTGAGACTTCAGAATGGTCCCCCTATTTCTACAGGGTCAGAGAGGAAACTACAAACCCAATGCATTATCATTTGGAAGTGACATTATCACTATCCTTAAAATTAAGATCAGATGTTCGTCTTACTTCAACAAGTTAATTCTGTCCAAATCTGGTAATGAGATGTTGAACAAGTTACTCCCTAGGCCTCAACTCTTTCAAGATGACACCTGGAGCTTCACAGCCAAGACACGGCCAAATACCCATCTATACAAAACATCCACAGTCTACAAGCATGGTCAGAATAAGCTCAGGTAAAGGAGCACGGTGACATCAGAGAAGCCTTGACAGTGGCAGTAGTATCCTCTTTGCTGTGGTTCTGAAAAAGTGAAACTGTAAAATAATGCTCAAGTTAGCTTAAAAAGTTAGAGCAAAATAAAACTGCAAATATTAGGGTTTATGTCAGGTTCACCTGAGATCCTCACTTTGAAGGCTTTGTTAAGGTCTTTGGTATGAAATTTTAAAAAGCAGGAAGATTTGCTAGGTGGCCTTCTGTCGAGCATCAGAAAGTTTCAGAGCATCAAAAGAGAAGGAAGGGCAAGGGTGGTCAAGAGGGTTTCTGTTTACAGATGAGAATGAATATAACATTGTTTTAAACCGAGACAGTGTTGTAGCATTGCATGTTGTATGGTGTGGGTAGTTTGTTTTCCAGTTCTGATTCATGTATGCTAGGTAAGCTACATCCCCGCCCAAGAAGTTTTGTGTTTTAGCAGTTTACTGAATGGGAGCCTTGTGCTTAAGGAAGACAGATATCAGACTATGAAGACAACCCTGAAGAGGCCTTCTACACATGCTAAGGGCAACCAGATTTCACAGAGACTTTAGAAATGTAGACTTGATAGAAACTATGGTACCTAGGTTTTGAAAAAGCTAGAGCTGGTGTGATGGCTCATAACTGGGCTTATAATCCTAGCCCTTGAAGTAGGAAGACCATCTCAAGTTCCAGGCCAGCTTGGGCTAAAAGGAGACCCTCTCCAAAAGAACTGACAAACAAACAACAATAACAAAAAAGCAGCCTATGAAACCTTTTAAGTAGGACTTAAAAACCTTTTAAGTAGGACTAATCCATACTAAGATATATATGAGACTGCCTAAATTAAATAGTAGAATCTTATGTGCCTAAACTGGTAATAGATGCAAAAGATAGAAATTCTTAACAGAACACCTAAACTAAGCATACTTAGTTAATACCTTTTAATAAAAAACTCTCTTAAAACTTAAAAATATATCCTTTGGAATACTCCCATCTCAAAATCTCACAGTGTGCTAGCACCCAGGTATTTGGCCTGCTTCGAAATCCAGATCAAATCTATATTATTTAATCAGTGCATTTCTTACAGATGAGATGGGGGGCGGAATAGACTCAGTTTTTAAAAGTATATTTTCTTCTCGAAAAAACAAACAAAAAAAGTATATTTTCTTTTTTCCTTCTTTTTCTTTTTTTTTGAGATAGGGTTTCTTTGTGTAGCCCTGGCTGTCCTGGAACTCACTCTGTAGACCAGGCCTGCCTCTGCTTCCCAGGTGCTGGGATTAAAGGCATGGGCCACCACTGCCCGGCTTAGTATATTTTCAAATTGGTATTTCAGTCTCAAGGAAAATCAACTCTTAATTTCTTAGGCATACTTCCGGTTGAAGAGTCAGCTTGGATTTTCCTAGACAGCCACACCCAAAAGTTCTGAGCACCTTTAAAAAAGTCATTAGTTGCCAGGACTGACTTGTCAACTATACACCTCACTTTTGACAAAATGCTTTTCTAATTAATCCTCATCAAAGGCCATCCAGAAAAAAAATAAAATACCAGCAATTTTAGTGAAGATTCGCTTTCGTCACCTTTTGAAACAAGTTTTGTACTTCAGAAGTTAAAAATCTTAAAAGATCTCTAAAGATCTAATAATATATTTTTTATATGCCTAATGAAAGAAGACTCTTAATAACACTCCTCTGTAGAGTCGACTTCGCCCCCTCGACGGGCAAACGAAATTAAATTCCAATCTCCTCTCTGTTCAAATACTAGTTTAAAAAGTTCTCACACTTGAGCTGCAACTTTGAACGGGTTCCTACTACTAACCGTAGCCGCGCAGCTACGTCGACAGCTGCCCAGGGTGGCTATGCTATGGCTTTATCCGCACACTCTCTCGTTCCCCTTAAGTTTACGTTAGCAACCCAACAGAGCTCCGGACTCAGCCGTGGGGCTCTGGTTTCGCGGGTAGGCAGTGGTCCCAGGCGCGCGGCGCCGGCGAGCTCAGCAAACATTTCCCAAGATCCGAGTCTGGGAAGCCGAGCGAGGTCTGCGCCCCGGCTCCCCCCGGCTCCCGCAGGCTCTCCGCGGCCCCCCGGCTCGCGCAGGCTCTCCTCCGGCTCCCCCCGGCTCGCGCAGACTCTCTGCGGCCCCAGGGCTCCCCAGCCGCCCCTACCCTCCCCCGGCTCGAGCAGGCACACCTGCCCAGGTGCGCTCCCCAGCCGCGGCTCCCGCCGGCTCCGCGCACACCGCTGCCCCGCGGGGACACCTTCCCCGGCCGGGCCGCACCCGCCCTGCGGCCAGCACCACTCACCCTGGTCAGCCGAGAGAACTGAGAGTGAGCGTCTCTGCGAAGTTCTGCCGCCGCCCTCACAGACTTCCCAACTTTCCAGCCGCCCGAGAACGGCCACTTCCGGCCTCCGCTCGCAAACCGGAAGGAAGCCTAGCGGCCATTCTCCGACGCCTCTGTGGGCCAGCCCTGACTGGAGGGGACCTCAGGGAAGGTGTCAGAGCAGATGACGGGCGCAGGGGCTGATGGCGAGTACGGAACACGGAGCTTAGGGCTGAAAGAGCAGAGTGGAGGATCTCTCGGTCTAATTACTGACTCCTCGTCTTTCTCAAGTCTCTTTTTGAATTGTGACTCTGCTCTCCCCCCTCCTTCAGCAAATGGTTGCGCCTGTCCCGTAGCTCTCCTTTGCCCGCATTCCAGAACACGGCGAGAGGCGTGGACCCCCGTCTAAGTCCATTTAGGGAAATTGAGGAGAAGTGCCGCGGGTCTCACGTGACTGACCTTGGCTCCTCCCCCAGAGTCGGGTGCCTCCGCGCGGCTGGAGTGCGCCTGCGCAGGAAACGAGTGACTCAACGTCTAGGTCAGCGCCTCTGGGTCTGGGCAGCGCAAGTGGGTATGTGCGAGCGACTTGAAAAGTATCAAGGTTTTTTTTTTTATAGAGTTCCTCACGCTTCCCACGAGGGAGGAAACATTGAAGTTTCAGGGCCGCACTGTCTCTTTGGTCCACTTAAAGTTCATAAATTCAATATCGATTGCTCCTCTCCCTCTTCCAAAACGTTCTCTGGAACTTTCTACCAGAGTCCCCTTTTACCCTGATGGTGACTCTGACTTGCTCCACCTATTGCTAGAGGGTGAATGATGTAATTGGAATTAAGTGCTGGACCTATTTACCCGCCGGGTCTCCTTGCGTGGATCAGCTGCTAACAATAGTTCTTATTTAAAAGCAGAAAGGTCAGAATTCTGGGGAGACCATACTGATACGTGTTAAATATCCCCAGTGCCAGTTGTTTTCTTCAAGAAGCATTCGTTTGATTAACTAGTGATATGGTTTAAAGTTAACTCAGAGGCAAGGCCACTGAGAGGGGAAAAAGTGCCCTAATCCTATAGATGACAGAAACAAAATTTCCCTCCCTTCTTTGATCCTCACTTGGAGTGCCAACTAAAAGTACAGATTGTTGTGATCATAAAAAGAGAAAAGAGCTATACGAATATGTTCTGGCCGGGCAGTGGTGGCGCACGCCTTTAATCCCAGCACTTATGAGGCAGAGGCAGTCGGATTTCTGAGTTCGAGGCCAGCCTGGTCTAGAATGAGTTCCAGGACAGCCAGGGCTACACAGAGAAACCCTGTCTCAAAAAAGAAA
Organism: Hylomyscus alleni; assembly: GCA_019843855.1. Taxonomy (NCBI): domain Eukaryota; kingdom Metazoa; phylum Chordata; class Mammalia; order Rodentia; family Muridae; genus Hylomyscus; species Hylomyscus alleni. The sequence continues at coordinate 22,215 of JADRCC010164236.1, forward strand.
AAAAGAAAAAAGAAAAGAACATGTTCTGACGAGGTGTAAGGGAAGGAGGTGCTTCGGTGGGCCTATGCCTAGGCATCCCTTCCCCCTGAGGGACCAGATACACGCCGGTATAGTATAGAATAGAGTTTATTTAGGGCATGGGGAGGGGAGTTAAGAGGGTAGCAGAGGCAGAGAAAGGCAGAGAGGAGAGAGTAGAGAAGTAGGGGATGGCCATGACCACATGAGGAGAGGGGGAACAAAGGGGCAAGAGGCAAGGGAGAGAAGCAGGAGTAAGAGAGAGAAGGGGGCAATCAGCCCCTTTTATAGGGCCAGTCTACCTGGCCGTTGCCAGGTAACCATGGGGAGGAGCATACCTGGCTGCGGCCAGGTATCTGTGGGGGTGGAGTCTATACAGAATGCTAAAACAAATAATTAAGTACTTCATCTTCATTTCCCTAAACCAAGGTCTTTAAGAGCGCGTTCTGACTTGTCAAGGATTTAAGGGGACCAACATGACTTTTAGGGAAGATTGGGGACACAGCTGGTGCCTGGCTGTGACCAGTACACACTTGGAGTAGGTTCCGAGGCAGTGCAGCTCCTCCATGAGGAGGTGGCCTGTCACACTGGAAGCTTAAGCCTTTCTAAGCTCCCTGTCCTGAAGAAGACGCCAAAACCCCTTTCTAGGATGAGGAAATGGGCAGCTAGCTTCCCTTCCGCCTCAGCTGGAAAACAGCACCCTGTTGCTTCTCTAGGAGCTGCTGATGTGTCCTTGCCAAATTAATCAATAGGTATTAAACTGGTAAGTACTGTGGAGGGGGCTCTGGTTTGTCCGTTTTAAAATGAACAGTTGCCACCTCAGGATTGGGTTGTGGGATGGAAGAGAATGGGTGGAGAATTACAGGGAACAAATATAACTAGGTTACAGAAGTGCAAGTAAACGTACCTGGGGACTAATGGGAGATGTTCCCAGAGGGCAGTTGGGCTGACTCTAGGGGTTAGTAGAGGAAAGGGGAGAGAGAAGTGTGTCAGGTCGTTTGGAAGAGCAAAGAACCTAGCTCAGATGAAATTGGTTTCTGTTTACCCTATATTCATCCCCACAGGTGACCATGGATATACCAAGTCAATGTGGAAAAAGGAGTCTTAATATTCTAATGTTCTGATATGAAATTCTAATGATTAGACCCACTACTGAAAGCCTCTGATATTGACGTACTTGTTCTTTTGTAACCCACAGGAAATCTTCATGAAATAGCAGGTGAGTCCTTTTTACTCCAAGTTTGAGAATTTGTGTTCTGCCCCATATCTTTCTTTTAGCAAGCTGTGTAACTCAGGGAACAAGTTCTTAGGTTGACCTGAAGCCCAATTTTCCTATATCCCTCCAGCCTGCCTTACAAGGCTTTCTGATGAAATGAGATCATGTACAACTTCATTTATTTTTTTGTGTATATGGATATTCAACTGCATGTACATCTACACACCAGAAGAGGATATCAGATCCCATATATGTGGGTGCTGGGAACTGAACCCAGAACCTCTGAAAGAACAACCAGTACTCTTAACTGCTGAGCTATCTCTCCAGCCCTTCACTTATTGTGGTGGTTTGAATTGTGGTGGCTTGGCACAGGGAGTGGCACTATTAGCAGGTGTGGCCTAGTTGGAGTAGGTATGGCCATTTTGGGGGGAAGTTTATCACTGTGGGGATAAGCTTTGAGTCTCCTAAGCTCAGGCTCCACCTAATGTGGAATGGCAGTTTCCTCTTGGCTACCTGCAGAGGGCAGTCTTTCCTGGTTGCCTTCAGATCCAGACTCTAGGCTCCTCCAGCACAGTGTCTGCCTGGAGGCTGTCAGGCTTCCTGCCATGATGATAGTGGACTGAACCTCTGAAACTGTAAGCCAATTAAATGTTGTCCTTTATAAGAGTTGCCTTGGTCATGGTATCTCTTCACAGCAATAAGCCCCAAACTAAGACGTTTATAGCTTTAAAAGAAGATTTTTCTAAGTACAGAAGAGTGGCTTTTAAACTGTCTGTGGGATTGTGGGTGTGTGGTGTGTGGTGGTGGTATGGTGTAAATCGTGCATGTAACTCGTTGTGCAGGTGCACACACCAGGCATGAATGTGTAGAAGCCAGAGCAAGATGTCTGATGTCTTCCTCTATCACTCTGTCTCTCCCTGAAGCAGAAGCTCCTTGTTTCTACTAGGCCAGCAAGCCTGCGGAATACCCCACACACACACACTCCATTCCCCATCCCACGCTCCCCTGCCCGTGTCTGCCCATCAGTGCTGGAGTTACAGGCTTATCAACCATTTCCCCAACTTCTAGTGGCTTTCAAACTTTTAGCTGAAACTTACAGTAGGAAATTTATATCAGGGCTGGCAAGATGGCTCAGCCTGCCATAGATCTAATAACCTAAGTTAAATCCCTGAGACCCACATGGCAGAAGGAAAGAACCAACTTTAACAAGTTGTTCTTTGGCACAAGGCATGTAGAAAAGGCCGTTGGCAGACAGGTGAGTTATCTGGAGATGGTCCACCATTTTTCGGGGCTGTGATGGGTGCAGCCTGGAGAGGCATGGGCCCAGAGAGTTCACCCCAGGATTGCTTCTTGGTGCTGATATGCCTCTCCTGCCACTCTTACATAGACTAATGATTCCTGGGCATCAGGCCACCCTACTGGACAAATTTCCTGAAGATTAATAATATGAAGATGTACTGTCATGTAATAATGCTGTTTAGGTGCATTGATTATTTCATAATTCCTGACAATGATTTTATAGAACTCCTGAACTGATTCAAGCATTTTTAAGCCCCCTGTAGAATAAAAAGCTACAAATAGAGTTTGATATCACAAGCATGTGAATAGCACTAGGAAGAAAAAGAGGCTTGGGGCATATTTGTAATCAAGGGAGAACAGTCATTGTAGGTCAGGTCCAAGGATGAAGCCACAGGCGTGCACTATGATAAAGCAACGGGAAACTGTTGCTTTGAACTATAATGAGCTTACAGAATAAATGCTGCTTTGAGCTTACATCTTTCTGTAACTCCCTTTTGTGTAACATTTTATCCGTGAGGTAATTTTATAAAGAATTTTTGTCTTAAGAAGGTATAAAAGGGCTGAAAGAAACAGCAAAGTGTGGCTGTTGGAGCTTTGCTCCATCCATCAAATGTGTATATATGTCTCTCTGTATGTACATACACTATGTCTCTATGTATATATGTCTGTCTATCTAAATGCATGTACATACATATGTATGTAGGTATATGTGTATGTATATAAGTGTGCACATGCACATATGAAATGAATGGAACTGGTGGTCCAGACCTGGACGAGTACGTGTGTGAGAGTGTGTGTGAGTGTGTGCATGTGTGTGTGTGTGTGTGCATGTGTGTGTGTGCATGTGTGTGTGTGTGCATGTGTGTGTGTGTGTGCATGTGTGTGTGTGTGTGTGTGCATGTGTGTGT
>JADRCC010164237.1:0-16817 GCA_019843855.1 Hylomyscus alleni
TTTTTTTTTTTTTTTTAAGATTTATTTATTTATTATATGTAAGTACCCTGTAGCTGTCTTCAGAAGCACCAGAAGAGGGCGTCAGATTTCATTACAGGTGGTTGTGAGCCACCATGTGCTTGCTGGGATTTGAACTCATGACCTTCTGAAGAGCAGTCGGTGCTCTTCCCCACTGAGCCATCTCACTAGCCCCATTTGTGCTCTCTTACGATCTGTATGAGATATGCCCAGGATCTTCTAGCATTCATAGTCTCTGGTGAGGAGTCTGGTTCTGATAGGTCTGCCTTTATATTTTACTTGACTTTTTTCCCTTAATGCTTTTAATAATCTTTCTTCATTTAGTGCCTTGGTATTTTGATGGTTATGTGGCTGGAGAAATTTTTTTCTCGTCCAATCTATTAGGAATTCTGTAGGCTTATTGTATATTACTGGGTATCTCTTTCCTATAGGGAAAGTTTCTTCTATAATTTTATTGAAAATATTTACTGGCCCTTTAAGTTGGGAATCTTCACACTCTTCTATACCTCTTTTCCTTAGATTTATTCTTCTCATAGTGTCCTGGATTTCCTGGATGTTTTGGGTTAGGAGCTTTTTGCATTTTGAATTTTCTCTGATTATTGTGTCAATGTTTTCTACTGTATCCTTTGCACCTGAGATTTTCTCTTCTATTTCTTGTATTTTGTTGTTGATGCTTGTATCTATGACTCCTTATCCTTCCTAGGTTTTAAATTTCCAGAGTGGTCTCACTTTGTGATTTTTTATTGTTTCTATTTCCATTTTTAGATCCTGAATGGTTTTGTTCAATTCCTTCACATGTTTGGTTGTGTTTTCCTGTAATTCTTTAAGGGATTTTTATGTTTCCTCTTTAAGGTTTCTACCTGTTTACCTGTGTTCTCCAGAATTTCTTTTAGGGAGTTATTTATGTCCTTTTTTAAAATCCTCTTTCAGCATCATGAGATGTGGTTTTAAATCCAAATCTTGCTTTTCTGGTATGTTGGCGTATCTAGGACTTGCTGTGGTGGGAGAACTGGGTTCTGATGATGCCATGTAGTCTTGCTTTCTGTTTGTAAAGTTCTTGCACTTGCTTTTTACCATCTGGTTATCTTGGTGTTAGTTGGTTATTCTGTCTCTTGCTGGATCTTGTCCTTCTTGTGGGCCTGTAAGCCAGTGTCAGCACTCACAGGAGCCCAGATCTCTTTTGGCAGGACCTGTGTATAATTCGCTATAAAACAGCCTTTGCTCTGGGTGCACATGGTAACTAGAAGCATCCTGTCCCAGATCTTCCACTGTTCTTGTACCCCATGCACTCCTGGCTGATTCCGGTTTAGACAGTTATTGGAGAGAAAGTGGAGATCTCTTCTCTTGTTCCAGGAGTGAGAGCACCCCTGGGAGACTAGCTCTCTCCTGGAATGGGGGCCTGTGTCTATAGAACAGCCTTAGGTCCCTGAGTGCATAGGATGGCTGGAAAGATACTGTCCTAACTGCTCCTGCACAATCGGTTCTTATAAAGGCAAAGGAAGTTGAACTTGATTATCTAAGTGAAAGTCTTGCCTTATGTTATGATGATATATATGTAACTGAAATGACTCAGTGTATGTAACTGAAATGACTCAGTGCGGCATACTGATGCCATAATAGGTGAGGCATGTCACAATCAAGTACAATATTGGCACAATATTATACTTGTATACAAGTATTATTGGCACAATAAAGGACAATGATAGCACAGGAGACTACATGATAGCAAAACAATTTACAGTGTATATGACACAATCGGAAACTATGATGACACTATATGTTACTATTAGGAAATGACAGTATCCACTGATGGCGGGAAAGACTGCAGTGACACAGTATGATACTGTTACTACTCAATGGGGTACATTGGTCACATAGTGGACTACAGAAATGGAACAACATTCCAGAATTATGACACAATGTATCATAGTGATAGTATAATAGGCTATGGCAATGGTATTATAGAAAACAATAGGAAAATTTTATGGCATATCAGATCACAAAGTTATAATAATGGGGCATATATGGTACAATAGACTTCATAAATAACACAATTTGACATTATAATAACACAAAAGCCTCAATATGAAATGATGATGTAAAATAGTTTTTAGTTATACAAAGCTGGTGGACAGTGTTGACTCAAAAAGGCACAGAGATAACATAATAGGTCACAGTGATGGTACATTAAAGCATAGTAGTGTCATATTAGGGCACAGTAATGGCAAAATCTAGGCAAAGTGGTAGCATAATAGGGCATAGTGTTGGCTCAATAGACAAAGAAACGACAGAAAAGTCTTCTATGACAAAAGAGACTATAATTTTTGTACCAAAGTAAAAAGTTACAACATAACACATTACTGAGATGTCACTATAGAACACTGTGATGGCATAAAAGAAATGTATGATAATTAAATACAGCACAGTGATGATTCAATATGGCATAGTTATGACTATATAGGGAACAAATGTCTCAGTAGTCTAATGTGATAACAAAATATAGCATTGCGATGGCACAGTAGGACACAGAGATATAAGAGGAGAACATACAAATGTCAGAAGACAGAATTTTGGTAGCAAAATATGTTATTGGGATGAGTCAATAGTATCTTATTTTGGCAACACTGTGCTCCGTTTTGTCATAACTGTGCTTTATGTCTGCATCATTGTGGCCTATTTCCCCATCACTATACCATTTATATCATCAGTTTCCTAATACACTATAAATGTGTTCTATGTGTGGCTTCAATGTGACGTACTACAGTTTTACTGTTCTGTATTATGTCATTACTTTGCATCCATACTGTTGACTACTGTTCTATCACTATGTCTTAATGAGTTATTACAGTGGCATACTGTGTCACTACAATGTAACACTCTGACATTCCTGTGACATATTGTTCCATCTTTGTTCTTTGTTATGATATCCTTGTGCCCAAATGTTTCAACAGTGGTCTAGTACGGCACCATACATTCCTATTATACAATCACTTAATCTTATAGTGCCACCCTTGTAACTAACAAATTTATTCCAGTGCCAGATTGTTTCATTATAATGGTGACATCCCATGGGACTACTGTGCTGTCACTGTGTCCTATTGTGCTATTACTCTGTTTTATCGAGTGAACATTTATCCCAATATTGTCATAACAGTGACCTGCTGTGCTATCACATATCATATTGTGCTATTACAATGTCTTCTTGTGCCATTATTGTGACACTGTGTAATTATAGTGTCCTTTTGTGCCATCATTGCAGACACACTCACACACATACACACACACATGTACACACATACATATGCACACATGCACACACACATGCATATGTGTATGCACAAACACACATACACATATACACACACACACTTAAAAAGAGAAGATGAAGTTTTAAACAGAGAATAAAAAGGAAGCTCTTCACTTTTTTCCAAGTTTAAAGTGAACAGATGGTTCAGGCTATGTAAGATTAATAGGTATGGTAAGTATAAGTCTGTAAATACACAAGCAAACATGGTTTGTGGTCTAGTTTCTGCCTTGGATATGGCTTCCCTCAATAATGTTTAGTGACATGTAAGTATAAGCTAATTAAATCCTTCCCTCACTTAAGTTGTCTTTGTTTAGAGTGTCTGTCACAGAAGCAGAAAGGAAACTGGAAAAATCCTGATGTAATTTAGTTCATATTATGGAATGTCACATTCATAATTTAAGCAGGAAGAAGTTATTATTGTAGAGTCAATCTTTGGTTATATGAATAATGTTACTTGATCTCTCTGTCCATCTAACTATATAACAATCTATTTGAGAACATGTGCCATCTGTCATGTCATTCCATGATTCATACAATAGATATCTATAAAGATCTTATACTTTGACAGTATAGAATATTGATCAATTGAAGATCCACGGTTTTAATATTTTATTTGTATTCTTAAATCAGTCATCCCTTCTGCTCTGTAAGTTTCTGAATCCTTGGTAATCAATGGATTTTAGATACTATATGATTCTTAATTTCAGCCTATGATGGTTTGTATATGCATGGCCCATGGAATGGTACTATTAGAAAGTGTGACCCTGTTGAAGTATGTGTATCATCTGGGTGTGGGCCATCTTCCTAGCTGCCTGGAAGCAAGTATTCTACTAGCAGCCTTCAGATGAAGATATAGAAGTCTCAACTACTCCTGCACCATGCCTGCCTGGATGCTGCCATGTTCCTGCCTTGATGATAATGGACTGAAACTCTGAACCTGTAAGCTAGCCCCAATTTAAATGTTGCCTTTTGATGGCACACACTCTTAATCCCAGCACATGGGAGGCAGAGGTAGGCGGATTTCTGAGTTTGAGGCCAGCCTGCTGTACAAAGTGAGTACCAGGACAGTCAGAATTACACAGAGAAATCCTATCTCAGAAAACCAAAAAGAAAAAAAAAGTTGCCTTGGTCATGGTGTCTGTTTATAGCAGTAAAACCCTAAGACACATTCACTGTGAAAACCATGATTACTTTTTCAATGAAATCAAATTATAGACACACTTTGTTTGCAGCTAACACTCTATTGACAATAAACATAAAAACTTCAGGCAGTATAGTTTTCTGATGTTTCAGTTTTGATAATTCTCATCTAATGATGTATCCTTAAGATATCCTTAAGAAAGTATCTAAGTCATCAGAGGGTAATTTTCAGGGCTGTAAGGCAAAGATGACTTTGCGGAATGTAATGTGTTTCCAAGTCCCAAATGGAATATCAGGAAACCTTAACAGCTTCTGGGTCCTGATCTGTTCTCAGAGACATGTGTAGCTCCTGAATTCTCCCCTAGTAAGTAGTTTTCAGAGGTATGCAAATAAGTGGCATATTATTATCGAAGATTCTGCCAAAAAGATAAACTGATTGAATACTTTATAAGACCTAGATTATTTATGCCTCAAGGGACTGAGTCAGCATCTTGAATTTCTCATTGGATTCATTATTGATAAGATGATGTAACATATCTTAAAGCTGAGAGACTTCTACAGAGAATAGGGCCTTTTAAAGCTGTGTGTTTGTAGTATTCAGAGTGTGGTTTCCAGTGTCTGATGCTTGACCTAGAGTATATAATCAGTATTGGGCACAACTTAACCTTTTTTTAAAAAAAAGTCTATGCTTATATATATATATATATATATATATATATATGTGTGTGTGTGTGTGTGTGTGTGTGTGTGTGTGTGTGTGTGTGTATGCACTTATGTACACTTTTATGTATAAGAAAGCCTGAATACATGTACATATTTAGAAACTATAGACTGGGAGGTGGTGGCACACAACTTTTATCCCAGCACTTGGGAAGCAGAGGCAGGCTGATTTCTGAGTTCGAGGTCAGCCAGTGCTATGCAGAGGAACCCTGTCTCTAAAAAACACACAAAAAAAGAAGCTACAGGACAACTTCAGGTGTCAATCTTGTCCCCTTTTAAGTCATGGTTGATATGTGGATTGTAGATCACTAATTTGGCTGCAAAGGTTGGATAGCAAGTTCCTGAGACCTGTGTGTCTTCATCTCCTCACCACTGAGATTTTAAGTACTTTCCACAATGCCACACTTTTTGAAAATGGGCTTTTGGGATAAAACTAATGTCCTCATATTTGAGAACCAAATACTTTATCAAATAAGTCATTTGTCTGTAAACCCCTGTTATATTTGAAATATATATATGTAAATAGATATTATAGATAGATAGATAGATAGATAGATAGATAGATAGATAGATATACAGACAGATAATAGTCAGTTATGTGTGAAGATGCAATTATTAACTGTCATTATCCACAGAACAACAACAACAAAAAGAATGTATGGGAAATGCACATGATTACAAAACACAAGCCCAGTCTTCAAGTCACAGCTACTTTGCAGAACTTTCTAATTGCACTAAGCAGGTTTAGGCACTTGTCATATGATGTCGCTTCTGTGTTGGCAAGAATACTATTAAAATGATCATCACCCCAACAGAATATTGGAGACACACACATATATAAACACAAACACACACAGAGAATGAGAAAGAGACAGAGAGAGAGATGGGGGAAATCCTTCTCAAACCTGTTATCAAAGATGTGGACAGTCAACTAATATGAAATCAGACAACTTTTTTTTCCTTATTGTACATTGAAAAGGACATTTTGAAGACCAAAAAGTGTTTAACAATGATAAGACTAAAAACATTATTTCTTTTTATTAAGACTAAACATTTATTGAGTCTCTAATACCTGAGAGTATTTAAGGAATCTTTTTTTTCTTTTTTTTCTAAATAATACTTAATGAACAATCAAAAACAACAAGAACAAACCCCTGTTGCCTCCCCCCTCCCCATGCCTGCCACCCCACCCTCTCCCACTTTATCAGCCCTGTCATTCCCCTACACTGGGGCAAGTGTATTACTAAACAAACATACAAGCATTCTGACATTACGTAGCTCAGATTTTGTAGTTGGTAAGAAAGAGGCTGAGGAAGGACACAGGTTGTGAACAACAGTCAAAAAAACAAATATGTAAATCTGTGCTAGAAAGTGAGAAGCAGGATGGATGGAACTGTCTGTAGCAACAGGGGCAGAGGCAGCATTCCTCACTGCCACCTCCTAACAGCACAAGACTTTCTTTTTTGTCCGCCTAAAGACTTCCATTCAGGCAAAATCATGATTTGTAGCTTCAGTACAAAAGGGGATTTCAGGATGAGCCAGTAAAATGTGGTGCTTAGGTTTATTAAAATCATTTTAATACAGATTTTTAAACACAAGGATCAATAGATAGGGATATTGGCAGTGATAATGCAACATACCCAAAAGTGTGAGCACTGGCTTTTCAAAGGATAGTTGAACTTAAGTATATTTATACTAGTTTTTATTTATTTGTTTGTTTTATTGTTTGTTTTCTGTGAATTCTAAAGTTACATTATTTAAAATAGCATAATTCACTAAGAGGGTTAATGACTGAGGGATTTCCTTTAATAAAAAAAGTTATAGGGTGAATATGTGGAGGATACTCATTGAATTTAGCAATGAGAGTGACATTCTGGGATCTGAAGTTTATGAACTGTTTTGGCTGCACAAATTATTTAGTATCTTTGATATTTAGGTTTGAGGTGTCCTTAGAGAAGTATGGATTGTCTTTGTGGGTTGTTTTGGCTTTAGCCGTGGTATCTAAATCTTCCTACTTTTGCCTATAAGGGTGCAAACCAGATGTTGACATGCAGGACCTTTTTCTTTACTCTGATATATGACCCATGTTCCCATATTTTACCCATACTGCCCCCTGGGAACAACACTAGACTCATGAGATGTACATGGATTTACAAGTTAGGACTGAAGCTTGTACCTTGAAGATTCTTAAAACCCATTATCGTGTCCATTCCAAAGTCATCCTTTCAAAATTCCATCAAATCTCCAGGCTTCAAATATAATCTATATGCAAATGGAACTAAAATTAGAGTGCTCATTATAGGGCTTGCTCACCTAAGTGCCTTTAAAGCATCTTCACTTGAACATCTGAGAAGCATTTCCTATTCATTTCCAGAGCTGGTCCTATCTACTTCACCAGTTTGTATTCTCTCTGAGTTCCGTTATCAGAAACTCTGTCACCTTCATCACTCAAAGCAGCTCTAAGGGTTTTCTTAATTTTTTCTGGTATCCTTAATCTAATAATAAATTCAGTCAACTATTCCTCCAAAATCACCTATTCAATCTGTACTATCTCTCTGTGACCCAAGTTATTCTCTGTACTTGGGTTCTCTTGATAGGTCTGGGACTGCCATAATTATCTTGTGAGAAAAATTTGCTCTCATGCTCAACACAGCCTGTCTTCACCAAAGCAATTTAAGTGATTTAGTAATTTTTAATTCAATAATTACCCCATCCTAGGTCATGTTCTTCACAGCAGACTTCCAAGCTCACTCCTTAAGATTAAGAGCCACATTCTGACTCAGGAGTCCCTTGGACCTGAACCCATTGTTTCCGTGACCTTATTAATTCCCACTTTACACTTCACCCATTTTTCTCCAAACACCTTTAGAGTCTTGAGATGTTTCAGGCACAAGCCTTCTGGAGCCATGTGTACTCCTTTGAGGATGGCTTAGTCCCTAGGAGTTCTGGGGCTTCTGATTGGTTGATATTGTTCTTCTTCCCATGGGGTTGCAAACCCATTCAACTCCCTCAGTCCCTTCTCTAACTCCTCTATTATGGACCCTGCACTCAGACCAATGGTTGGCTGCTAACATTCACCTCTGTATTTGTAAGGCTCTAGCAGGGCCTCTCAGGAGACAGCCGTATCAGGATCCTGTCAGCATGCACTTCTTGGCATCCACAATAGTGTCTGAGTTTGGTCACTGTATATGGGATAAGTGTACAGAAAGGACAGTCTCTGGTGGCCTTTCCTTTAGCCTCTGCTCTAGACTTTATCGCCATATTCGCTCCTGTGAGTTTTTTGTTCTCCTTCTGCAAGTTTTTTGTTCTCCTTCTACTGATACTTTGGTCTTCCTTCTTATTGTGCTTCATGTGGTCTGTGAATTATATCCTGGTTATTTGGAGCTTTGGGGTTTGTATCTACTTTCCAGTGAGTGCATACCATATGTGTTCTTTTGAGACTGGGTTACCTCAATCAGGAGGATATTTTCTAGTTCTATCCATTTGCCTAAGAATTTCATAAATTCATCATTTTTAATAGCTGGGTAGTACTCCATTGTATAACTCTACCACAATTTCTATATCCATTCCTCTGTTGAAGGACATGTGAGTTCTTTCCAGCTCCTGGCTATTATAAATAAGGCTGCCATGAATGTAAGTGTAGCATGTGTTTTTATTGCATGTTGGATCATCTTCTAGGTATATGTCCAGGAGTGGTGTAGCTGGGTTCTCAGGTAATACAATCTCCAATTTTCTGAGGACCGCCAAAGTGATTTCCAGAGAGGTTGTACCAGCTTGCATTATCGTGAGCAATGGAGGAGTGTTCTTCTTTTTCCACATCCTCAACAACGTATGCTGTCACCTGAGTTTTTTATTTTAGCCATTCTGACAAGTGTGAGGTGGAATTTCAGGGTTGCTTTGATTTGCGTTTCCCTGATGACTAAGGATGTTGAACATTTCTTTAGGTGCTTCTCAGTCAGTTGATATTCGTTGGTTGAAAATTCTTTGTTTGGCTCTATACCCCATTTTTAATAGGATAATTTGATTCTCTGGAGTCTAACTTCTTGATTTCTTTGCATATATTGGATATTAGCCTTTTATCAGATGTAGGATTGGTAAATATCTTTTCCCAATCTATTGATTGTCTTTTTGTCTTATTGACAGTGTCCTTTGCCTTACAGAAACTTTGCATTTAAGGGATACTATTTGTTAATTTTTGATCTTACAACACAAGCCATTGGTGTTCTGTTCAGGAATTTTTCCCCTGTGCCCATATGTTTGAGGCTTGTCCTCACTTTCTCTTCTATAAGTTTCAGTTTATCTGGTTTTATGTTTAAGTCCTTTATCCACTTGGACTTGAGCTTTATACAAGGAGATAAGAATTGGTTGATTTTCATTCTTCTACATGCTGAATGCCAATTGAACCAGCACCATTTGTTGAAAATGCTGTTTTTTTTCCACTGGATGGTTTTAGCTGCTTCGTCAGAGATCAAGAGACTATATGTGTATGGGTTCATTTCTGGGTCTTCAATTTAAAACTGGATCAGATAAACCATCTAAACAGTTCCATAACCCCTAAAGAAATAGAAGCAGCATTAATAGTCTCCCAACCAAAAATAAAAAATAAAAAAGTCCAGGACCAGATGGGTTCAGTGGAGAATTCTATCAGACCTTTAAAGAAGACCTAATACCAATACTCTTCTAACTATTCTACCAAATAGAAACAGAAGTTACACTACCCAATTCATTCTATGAAGCCACAATTATGTTTATACCTAAACCACACAAAGACCAAACCAAGAATGAGTACTTCAGACCAATCTCCCTTATGACCATTGATGCAAAAATGCTCTATCAAATTCTTGCCAACCATTTGTGTTTCTTTATCTTTACCTTGCTCACTTAATGATTCAATTACTTTTGTTGTTTTTTTCCTTTTTTTAGATTTAGCTGTTCTACAGTTGTTCTTAGTACTCAGCCCTTATTTCATACATATTTGGAAAGATTTTTCTCATGTTCTATAGGCAATGTGATTCTATATTCCAGTCATTGGGAACAGTTTTGTTCTTTTCACAAACACCTATATCATGAAGTATTTCTTTATGATTAACTAGCGATTTAAAATTTTAGATCTTATACAGAATGAAAGATACACATTTAGAATCATTCTTTAACAGGAGAAGATTCAATTTTTGCAACTTCTAGTGTTCTTAATTCATGCTGACAAACTTGGTCTTTAATAGAAGTCTATTTTTATTTTGTTTCACTTCTAATAGGTGACGATTTACTTTTTTAATATTAATAATCATTTCTATTTATCCTACTTTGTTATATCCACTTGTGTTTGTTCCCTGTTTTATATTGGACTAATTATTTTTCATTATTACATTTTCCCTATGTTTACTTCTCAGTTATATGTTCTTTTTCAGAAATATTATTTTATGAGTCTATAGCCCTGTAACAGATTACCTATAAATGCCTAACTTCTATCTCTACTTCCATTCAGTAGAAACTTGTAATACCCTTAAGAAACCCAATCTTCCTTTTTTACCCCACCTCTTTGTGTCAGTTGCCAATATTCAGAGGCATCCTCTACCTGGGAACATTCTGACCACACTGGCCTCGAAATCAGGTAGATGATCTTTACTCTCCTTCTTGTCCTTCACTACAATTCCCCAGTGTCATTTTCAGAACAGCTGCAAGAGCTTGTAATCCTTCTTACTTCTACTCCCTAGAGAAACATCAGATACTCATGGATCTTACACACACACACACACAGCTTCTAGTATATATCTTTAAACTAGAAACACATTCTACAAAAGAGCATCAGTGGCCAGAAATGACAGAAACTCAGAAGCACTATCTCCCAGAAAATCAATAGCCACCACACTCTCCTAACATCCAGGAAGAGATACAGAAACAAAGTAAGGAAACACTTAGCAAAGTAAAACAATTCCAGAAATCAACTCTTACTATTACAATCATCCCAAAACCTAGACAACAGTGTATGTAATAAGAAACAGCCAGTAGAATGTGTCTTCACAAGAACCAAGCAACCCTACAGCAGTAGCCATGGAGAAATACAGTATAGCTAAAAACACAAAGATTTCAAAAGACCTATGATGAATACATGAAAAAGTCTTAAAGAAGGTATGTAGAAATCCATTAATGAAATGGATGAAAACACAGTGAAATGAAATTATGAAAACATGAAATATAATCACTATAGAAAGCCCAAACTTAACTGAAACTGGAAGAATTTAGAACATCAAACAAAGACCTCAGATTTACCAAGAGAGTAAAAAGGATGAAAAGAAAGATTCTCAGGCATTGCCCACAAGATCAGTAAATGAGAATGTGAAATCTAAAAGAACATCAGGCACAAAACAGTTAGGAAATTTGGGATCTTATGAAAACACCAAAGCCACAATTAATAACAATAGAAGAAAAAGAAACCCAGGTTAAAGCAAAGAAAATACTTTCAAAGCAATGACAAAAATTCCTCAGCATAAAGGAGATGATGTTCATCAAGAAAACAAACTCCTCACAACACATGATAACAAAAACACTAAATATGCAGAACAATTAATATTAAAAGCTATAAGAAGAAAAAAACATATAATATATAAATACAGGCACATTAGAATAACTCTTGCCTAAATGGAGACTCTAAAAGAAAGAGGGCCCAGATGATTGTTATATAAATTTTAAAAGGTTTTACAGGTTCTACCCCAGACTCTGTACCCAGCATAAACTCTAGACATAAAATCAAAATCCTCTATACATAAAAATGACAGACTGAGAAAGAAATCAGGTAGACTATACATTTTACAATAACCTCAAAAAACATCTTAGGAAAACTCCAAAGAAGTAGAAGATTTGTATTATAAAATCTTAAAGAAACTGAAGAAAATATCAGAATATGAATATATCTCCCATACTCACTTACATGTAGGTATAAAAAGAGAAGATGCTTACCCTACAAAACTAAATATTCATTGTAATCTCTATCAAAATTCTCACACATTTTCACCAAAATTGAAAAAAAAACAATTTTAGCTTTATATGTAAATACCAATACAAAAATAAAAATAAAACAAAACTCAAGCAAAACTGAAAAAGGAAAGAAATGCTGAAGGTATCATCACTAACCTCAAATTGTACTTCAGAGCTATAGTAATAAACATGGTGTGGAATTGGCATAATAATGGTGGTGTTGATCAAAGTAATTGAAACAAAAAATGACATAAATCCATATGTCTATAAAAAGACAGAAATACACACTTTAAGAAATGACACCATCTACAACAAATGAATCTGTTTTAACAGGATGACTACATGTAGAAGAATGCAAACAAATCCATAATTATTGACTTGCATAAAACTCATCTCCACATGGATCAAAGATCCCAACATAAAGCTAGATTCCCTAAATCAGATACAAGAAATAGTGGTAAATAGGATTGAAGTACTTGACAAAGAAAATGAGTTTCTATTCAGAACAAAAATGTCACAGGCATTAAAATAATAGTTAATGGGACCTCAAGAAATTGAAAAGGTTCTTATATGAAAATATACCACCATCCAGACCAAGTGACAGCCTACAGAGTGAGGAAATGGTTTTACCTAGTACACAGCTGATGTTAGGCAGCTAATATCTCAAACATTTAAAGAACTCAAAACCTTGATCTTTATGAAACAAGTAACCCAATTAAAAACTGGGGAAAATATCCCAACAGAGAATTCATAAAAGAAGAAACACAAATGACTGTGATACAATTTTTGAAATAATCAACATCCTTAGTCATCAGGAAAATATAAATTAATACTACTCTAAATATGACTTTAAACTTTTATTTTTCCAGTTATTGTTAATAAATTTGAAGTTGTCACCCCAGGATTCTTCCAACATTTCTCAGAGACCACCTGTTATTTTTCTTGAATTTCTTTTAGAATTTTCTCTTTCTTTGTGAATTTCATCATGAATATTTTCAGCTTCTTCAATTCATGGTTTAGTATTTTCCTTAGTTTTAAATATACTCAGCCCTTTGTATTCTTAACTATTACTTCTTTTCCTTCCCACAGTACCAAACTGATCTCTATCATTTTTCCTTTATCTCCCTCTCACTGTTTCCCTGCCCCTCTTCTTTTCCCTCTCTCTTTCTTCCTGTCCTCTTTATCTTACTTTTATATTTTCAATATTTAAGTGACTTCTCATTGTTCTCCTCAACTATACATGTGCACCATTAAAAACATCAAATGCAATGGTAGATACAGCTAGCATAATTATTACTTAAAGGTTTTCCTTTTGGCTTACTGAGTTCATTTCATAATCCTTGACTCAATTTTATATTATTTTGCACATATTCACTTAGTCTATAATAACTTTTTTGAAGATTTTTACCCCATGGAATGTCTGGTAAAATTTACTGTTTTTTTAAAGTATTAAAACACCCTGTGTAGAAAGGATGCCTCCATACCTTATATTACAATGTGCACATGCATGGGATTTAGAGAAAGACATCAGATTCCATTCTCTGTTCTTGAGAGTCTGGGTCTCTCCATGATTTGGAGGTAGTCTAGCACCTAGCAAGCCCTAGTGGTTTTCCTCTCTGTATTCTCTAAACAGGGCTATAGTTAGAGTTATGCCAACAGACATACCCAATTTTGATGTGAACACTGGGAATTTCAACTCAGGACCCCATGCTATTGTTCCTCATAAAGAAAAATTTTGCTTCTGTATCTGTTTTTACAGTAGTCTTTCTATGTTTGAAGTTGTTTTTAAATTTTTATAACACATTTATCTATTTATTGTGTGATATGTGTGTATGTAGGGACATGCAGATGCCATGGTACACATGTGGAGGTTTGGAGACAACTTCAAGAGTCTGTTCTCTCCTTCCCGAAATGGGTACTTGAGCTCAAACTCAGGTTCCGGTAGCAAGCACTTTTCCCCTCTGAATCATTTGTGTGCCCAAGGATATTTTCTTTTGTATTGCATATACCGCTTGCAAGATGTCTGCCTGTACTCCTCAAAGATTACTTCATCCCCTCAAGTCTCCATCTCTATTTCTTAAAACTACAAGCCTTTGGACACTCTGCACAATCACATTAATGAAGCCTTGGTGAGTTGCTGGTGATTTTCATCCTAGGAATTACAGATGCATGGACTCATGAGTTTCTCTACTTAATCATGGTATAAGAGAGCACATTATCAGAATCCATGAGAACAAAGTGTAAAGGGGCTCAAGTCTACTGACTTTGCTGTAAGACAAATAGGACAATATGAGAATAGTTTGTCATATCTGCGTATCAATTAGAAAGAGAGGTTTAAAACATACTTGAAAAAAATGAATAGAGCAGGCCTAACACCAACTATGATCTCATATCAATATCAAGCTTTTTATTGTTTAAATCACTAAAGGATAAGTGATGGGGTGGTGAGATGTGTTTATGGACAAACGTGTTGATCTCTATAGTTTGATTCAATCTCTCAAATCCATGTGGTGACAGGGAAGAATCAATGCCCACAAGTTGTCCAATGATGTCCATACATATTTTATGACACATATGCAACCATACAAATATACACAAGTGGACACATTAACAAATACACTTAAAACATTGTAAGTTCCACATGATCACACATTTTCTTATCTATTTTTATTTTTAATTTTAAATGAAAGTATATATACAAAAATCATCTTAAAATTGATATCCAAAATAAAAACTAGTCCTGTAGAAAAGTTATTAATTGCACCTTTATGAATATATTTTATATAATGAATATATTTTTATATAATATATTTTATATTAAAATATATAATTTTATATATTATATAAATACAAACATTGTATTTCATAAATTCCTAAGAATTTGCAATCCTTCTAGAAAATAATGCATATTTTGAATGAAAAAGTAGGATATGAATATTTCTTAGCTAGTAAAGTAACTATCACAAGCATGAGTTTCATCCCAATAACTCACTTAGAAAGCCAGGATTATGGAGTTGAAGGATTTGCAGCCTCTTGGGACGAACAACAATATGGACTGACCAATGCCCTCAGAGCTCCCAGGGACTCAACCCCCAACCAAGGACTATACATGGTGGGGCTGATTGATCTGACAGCATGTGTATAGTAGAAGATTGCAAAGTCGGTCATCAGTGGGAGGAGAGGTCCTTGGCCCTGTGAAGGTTCTGTGCTCCAGTGTAGGGGAATGACAGGGCTGATAAGTGGGAGAGGGTAGGGTGGCAGGCATGGAGAGGGGGAGGCAACAGGGGTTTGTTCTTGTTGTTTCTATTTGTTCATTTCTTTGTTTTTTGGAGGTGAAACTGGGAAAGGAGAAATCATATGACATGTAAATAAAGAAAATATCTAAAAAATAAATAAATAAATAAAAATAAAAAAAAGAAAGCCAGGAATATTAGAATGCACTTATCCACTTGTCAAGCATTTGTACACATCCCTTGGTAGCTGAACTCTGAAGTAAAATCAGTGTATGAGGCTGGAGAATGGCTCCATTGAAATCCTTCTTTCTACAAAGTCTGAGAACCTGACTTTGAATCCTCAGTAATCACAGAAAAAACACAGATATGTTAACAAAGGGCTATATCACCGTATTCCGGAGTGGAAACAGAAGAATCTCAAAGGATGATTGGCTGTGTACAGTAGCCAAATCATCTCAGCAAGATAACAGTGAGAGATTTAGTTGAAAAAAAATAAGCAGAGGGACTGAGAAACACATACATACATACATATATACATACATTCACCATACATGTAAATACAAATACATACTGCATCAGTATGTACAACACAGGAACACATAGACAGATAAACATGTAGGCATAGACAAATATTCTATGCATGCGTACATGCAGGAATACACAGATATACTCAGACACATATAAGTATACAACCTACAATTGTACACATACACTCACATACAATCACAAGAATATATGTACATATATGTACATGCAACAAGGACACGTGTACAAAAATACACACACACACACAAGACCTGTCCTACATAATTAAAAACTTCTCATCTAGCTCCCAAATCTTTTATCAGGTTCCATAAGACATTTGGTTTCAGTAATAATCTTAGTTAGGGTTTTAAAGACCTTACTAAGTGTGAACAGACACCATGACCAAGGCAACTCTTAAGGACAACATTTAATTGGTGCTGGCTTACAGATTCAGACATTCAGTCCATTATCACCAAGACAGGAACATGGCTGCATCCAGGCAGGCAAGATGCAGGAAGAGCTGAGAATTCTATATCTTCATCTGAAGGCCACTAGCAGAATATTTGCTTCTAGACAGCTAGGATGAGGGTTGTAAGGCCTACAAACACAGCGGCACACTTTCACCAACAAGGCCATACGTACTCCAACAGGGCCACAATTTCTACTAGTGCCACTCCCTGGGTCAAGCATATACAAAACAAACCATCACAGTAATGTTCTTTTACTTTTGATGATACAAATCCCTTTTATTAGAAGCTTTTTGAAAAATAGTTCACGAATAAAATTGTAACCTAATCTGTAAATGGTTTCAGTACTTTTGTTTACTGATTGATATCAGTTATTTATATTACTTCAAACAATGATGAAGTGTGACAATACACACACACACACACACACAC
>JADRCC010164238.1:0-14783 GCA_019843855.1 Hylomyscus alleni
TTTTTTTTTTTTTAAGGATAAAAAGTTCTATAGATATCTGTTAAGTCCATCTGTTTCATAACTTCTGTTAGTCTCACTGTGTCCCGTTTAGTTTCTGTTTCCATGATCTGTGCATGCAGAGAGTGGAATGTTGAAATCTCCCACTACTATTGTGTGTGGTGTAATGTGTGCGTTGAGCTTTAGTAAAGTTTCCTTTATGAATGTAGATGCCCTTTGATTTGGAGCATAGAGGTTCAGAATTGAGAATTCATCTTAGTAGATCATACCTTTGATGAATATGAAGTGTCCCTCCTTATCTTTTGGATCACTTTAGGGTGGAAGTCGATTTTATTTGATATTAGAATGGCTACTCCAGATTTTTTCTTGGGGCCATTGGCTTGGAGAAAAGTTTTCCAGCCTTTTTTTCTGAGCTAGTGTCTGTCTTAGTCACTTAGGTGGGTTTCCTGTATGCAACAAACTGTTGGGTCCTGTTTATGTACCCAATCTGATAGTCTATTTCTTTTTATTGGAGAATTGAGTCCATTGATATTGATAGATACATAGTGGGTGTTTTACTAATGATAGGTGGGACCTTGAGCCAAGAGTGTGTGTGAGAGAGACAGTGTGCAGCAGTCTGCATTCGAAATTTGAGATTTGAGCCTCTACCCTCCTGCCTGGCACACCCACAGCCCCCTGGGAAACCAGCAGGGCCCATGCAGCCCAAGCATGCTCAGAGCCCAGGGGTGCTGCACCAGTCCAGAGGAGATGGCTGCTGTTTTAGACCCAGTGTGTTTCAGGTGACCTCAGATGTACCTCTACTACTGAGCCGCCAGATTTTTCATCTCTCTTTTGCAATGACTGTAAAAGCCTCATGCCATTTTTGAGAAATACATTCAGATAACATACTTCATGTGTCATGTCTGTCTGTCACTCACCAAATCCCTTGCCCACCTGGCCAGAACTCTCTTTACCCCACAGAATAAGGGCTCCCCTGTAAGAATCCTTGTCCATGGCAGCTGGTGTCCAACATAGGGCTCTGGCGAAAAGTAATTGTTGTTTCCTGTTATTTTTGTTGTTGGAGCTGGAATTCCATTCATGTGGCTATCTTCTTTTAGTTTTGTTGGAAGATTACATTTTTGCTTTTTTCGAGATGTAGTTCCTCTCCTTGTGTTGGAGTTTTCCATTTATTACCTTTTGAAGGGCTGAATTTGTGGAAATATATTGTGTGAATTTGGTTTTGTCATAGAATACTTTGGTTTCTCTGTCTATGGTGATTGAGAGTTTTACTGGGTATAGTAGTCTGGGCTAGAATTTGTGTTCTGTTAGGGTCTGTATGCCATCTGCCCAGGATCTTCTAGCTTTCATAGTCTCTGGTGAGTAGTCTGGTGTAATTCTGATAGGCCTGCCTTTATATGTTACTTGACCTTTTTCCCTTACTGCTTTTAATATTCTTTCTTTGTTTTGTGCATTTGGTGTTTTGACTAGTATGTGTTGGGAGAAATTTCTTTTCTGGTCCAGTCTATTTGAAGTTCTATAGGCTTCTTGTATGTTCATGGGTATTTCTTTCTTTAGGTTAGGGAAGTTTTCTTCTATAATTTTGTTGAAGATATTTACTGGCCCTTTGAATTGGAGGTCTTCACTTTCTTTTCTACCTATTATCTTTAGGTTTGGTCTTCTCATTGTGTCCTGGATTTCCTGGATGTTTTGGTTTAGGAACTTTTTGCATTTTCTTTGTGTTGTGTTTCTATGGTATCTTCTGCCCCTGAACTTCTCTCTTCTATCTCTTGTATTATGTTGGTGTTGCTTGCATCTATGTTTCCTGACTTCTTTCCTAAGATTTCTAACTCCAGAGTTGTCTCTCTTTGTAATTTCTTAATGATTTCTACTTCCATTTTTAGGTCCTGGGTGATTTTGCTCAATTAATTCACCTGTTTATTTGTGTTTTCCTGTAATTCCTTAAGGGATTTTTGTGTTTCCTCTTTAAGGACTTCTACTTGTTTATTGGTGATCTCCTGTAATTCTTTATGGGAATTTTTTTTGTTTCCTCTTTAAGGGCATGTACCACTTTACCTGTGTTCTCCTGTATTTTTTTAAGGGAGCTATTCATGTCCTTCTTAAATTCCTCTAGCACCACAGTGAGATATGATTTTTAGATCCAAATCTTGCTTTTCCAGTGTTTTGGGATATCCAGGACTTTTGCCATCTGTTGATCTCTAGTTTTACATGTTCTTGCTGTCTCTTATTAGAGCTTGTTTCTCCTGTGGGTCTGTAAGCCTGTGTCAGTACTTCTGAGAGATCGACTCTCCTCTGGTAAATCCGGGTGCAGATGGCTGTGGATCAGTTGTCTGCTCTGAGTCCTGGGATCAGAGAACACCCTGGAGACAGGATCTCCACTTGTGGGAAAGGTGCAGAGAGGGCTGTGAGTCTGTTGTCCCTCCTAGGTGTGGTCTGAGGTAGAAATGATCCTGACCAGGCTGCCCTGCGACTTGTGAGGCCTGTGCCTCCCAGCTGATCCCACCTTAGTAAGTCACTGGAGAGAAAATGGCAACTTGTGAGGCCTGTGTCATTGGGCCTTGTTTTTATATCCTGTCTGTTAGTCTATGTCTTTTTATTGTGGAATTTGGTCCATTGATTTTAAGAGATATTAAGTAAAAGTGATTGTTGCTTCCTGTTATTTTTGTTGTTAGAGTTAGAGTTATGTTTGTGTGGCTATCTTCTTTGAGTTTGTTGACAGATTACTTTCTTGCTTTTCCTAGGGTGGAGTTTCCCTTCTTGTATTGAAATTTTGCATCTATTTATCCTTTGAATGGCTGGATTTGTGGAAAGATATAGTGTAAATTTGATTTTGTCACTGAATATCTTTTTTTCTCCGTCTATGGTAATTGAGAGTTTTGCTGGGTATAGTAGCCTGGGCTGGTATTTGTGTTCTCTTAGAGTCTCTATATCATCTTCTCAGGATTTTCTAGGTTTCATAATCTCTGTTGAGAAGTTTGGTGTCATTCTGATCAATCTGCCTTTATATAATACTTGACCTTTTTCCCTTACTGCTTTTAATATTCTTTCTTGTTTTGTGCATTTGGTGTTTTGACTATTATGTGATGGGAGGAATTTTTTTTTTGGTCCGATCTATTTTGAGTTCTGTAGGCTAATTGTATGTTCAGTTCATGGGCATCTCTTTCCTTAGGTTAGGTAAGTTTTCTTATATAATTTTGTTAAAGATATTTACTTGCTCTTTAAGTTGAGAATCTTTACTCTCTTCTATACCTATTATCCTCAGGTTTGATCTTCTCATTGTGTCCTGGATTTCCTGGATGTTTTGGGTTAGGAGGTTTTTGCATTTTGCATTTCTTTGACTGTTGTGTCAATGTTTTCTATGGTATCATCTGCACCTAAGATTCTCTCTTCTATCTTTTGTATTCTGTTGGTGATGCTTTCATCTATGACTCCTGATCTCTTTCCTACTTTTTCTATCTCCAGGGTTGTATTCTCTTGTGATTTCTTTATTGTTTCTACTTCCACTTTTAGAATCTGTATAGTTTTGTTCAATTCCTGTTTGGTTGTGTTTTTTTTTGTTCTTTGTTTTTTGTTTTTGTTTTTGTAATACTTGAAGCGATTTTTGTGTTTCCTCTTTAAGGGCTTCTAGCTGCTTACCTTGTATTTCTTTATGTGAGTTTTTTATATCCTTCTTAAAGTCCTCTATCCTTATCACCATGAGATGTGGCTTTATACCAGTCTTGCTTTTCTGGTGTATTGGGGTATCCAGGGCTCACTATGGTGGGAGAACTGGGTTCTGATGATGCCAAGAAGACTTAGCTTCTGTTGCTTATGTTATTGCTATTGCCTGACATCTGGTTATCTTTGATTTTAGCTGGTCTTGCTGTCTCTGATTGTGACTTAACCCTCCAGTAATCCTGAGTGTCAGTACTCCTGGGAGACCTTTTCTCTCAGAGAGGAATTTAGGTACATAGAGCTGTAGCATAGGATCAGTTCTGGAGTTCAGAAGGAAACCAAAAAGATCCTGTCCCCAGGTATTCCTTGGTTCCTGTGTTCTGAGGTCTCCAGGTAGGTCCATCTGAGCAGAAGTGGTGGTCTTACCTGTGCTCACAGGTTTATCAGCACTCCTGGGAGACGAGATCTATCTCATCGGTGGTTGGTAATTGAGCACTGTGACACAGGATCAGCTCCCGGTGCAGATGGAAACTGAAAGGATCAAGTCCCAGGCTGCTCCTAGATTCCTGTCTTCTGGGGGTTCCATAAGAGTCCTTCAGAGCAGAAGTGGTGGTCTTACTTTTGCTCACAGGCATGTCTGTACCTCTGGGATATCTGTTATTTCCTTGAGGTATTTGACTATGGAGTGCTGTGGCACATGATCAGCTCTGGGTACATACAGAAACAGGAAGTACCTTCCTTCCTTTAATCCCTATGGTAGAAGAGCAACTCTGCCACAAGCAGTCCCACAACAGGCAGGGGAGGGGAGACCTGGTACATGGACATGAATCTACAGAGGGCTGCCTTCCAAGCCTAACTCCGGTGTCCTTCCTTTGTGTGCAACAGGGCTGGTTGATGATGGATAAAACAAACCTCATCACTACCGACACTTTACCTCAGTGTTGACCCTTATTGTCAACAACTTTTACAGGTTCCCTTCACCACAGAAGAGAGGGAAAAAAATCTAGGCAGATGCCAGGAAGCTGGTTCCTAGCCCTCCAGGGGATCCACCCCAATAACCATGTAGTTGTTGAGCTTGCTTTTCCCTGACTCACTCAGACTGAGACTTTAACTTCATTAAAAGAAAAAAGAGGCTTTTGGTTTGCCATCAGGCCCTGCTGACAGTTCTCATTGTAGCTGAGAAACAGCACAGCAATTTGGCCAAAGAGTATGACATTAAGCAGAGAGAGAAATTAGAAGAAAAGAATCTGAGGGACATAGTTGTAATGGCAGTGGCAGAAGAGAAGCCAATGAAAGGATAGAGGTAACAGACTTGTGGCCTGGCAAAGATCCAGCTAGTAGCCACAATCATACCAGAGGAAGGTAGAAGACACCTGAAACAAATGGCTTCTTAAAAAAGAGATAAGGAGCCCTAAAGATCAAAAAATTACCTGCTTGGAAAGAAAAAAAAGGCCTATCCAAACCCTGGACTTAAAAGATTAACACACACACACACACACACACACACACACACACACACA
This sequence comes from Hylomyscus alleni, assembly GCA_019843855.1. Classification (NCBI taxonomy): domain Eukaryota; kingdom Metazoa; phylum Chordata; class Mammalia; order Rodentia; family Muridae; genus Hylomyscus; species Hylomyscus alleni. Next base: position 5,169 of record JADRCC010164238.1, read on the forward strand.
AAGTACACAGGATTTGGATCTCCTTTCCAAGCCCAGTGTAACCTTAAAAGTAGTAGAGAAATCCACCATCTTCCTTGTTAATGAATAGAGTTCAACATTCTATTTTCCTGAAACCTAAAGATAAAGTCTCTTCAACAGTTTAAAAATGACTTCCTGGTGGCAGTGGAACCAAAACAAAGTGTCTAAAAAGAGACCCAGGACCTCTTGCATGCACGGAAAAATTTGGGCTCTCATGCCTCCAGTAAGAAGACCCTACCCTGTCAACCACTGGTCACCTCCTTAGATCCAAGGGCTGTATACTCAGACTCTGATCCCTGGCATCCTATGGCATTTCTATGACAGCCTACCTGTCATAGAAATAAGACCTAGTTGCCAGAAGCTGGCTCTCCCTTCCCTAACCTCTGTTTACTCATCGTTGCCACAATGACCTCCTGATTAATGACTCATTTCCAGTCTCTCCTCTATAATGCCCCAAGGATAACTTTTCAGCTGCCCAGCTGCCTCACTGCCCTGCTAATCTATATATCTCTGTGGGTCCTCTGCATGACTGCTTAGATATGTTGGTCTATACCCATTGGACCAGATCAGACCTTCAGGATACCTCATTGATGAATGAAGAGATAATGAAGTTCACCAATAACAACAGCCTCATTCAAGATAGACAGAGGTATGGTTTGACAGCAGTGGTCCCAGACACCAAGATCATATGGCCAGAGACACTCCTGACAAGGATGTCAGCCCTGAAAACTGAACTGGTTGCTCTGACCAAGCCATTAGAGCTGTGAAAAGGTAAGAAACACAGATAACCAATGTCTTTGCTACCACTCACGTGCATCGAGCTATTTATAGGTAGAAAGGCCTTCTGACAGGAAAAGGAAAGGCTATCAAAAGTAAAAAGGAAATCCTCTCCCTACTGAGTGCTCTATGGGTTCTAAAAACCTGGCTATCATTCACTACTGAAGACACCAGAAAAGAAAAGACCCAGCTTCAGAAGACAACAGTAGAGCAGAGCAAGGAGCCCATCACACTGCCTAGAAATCACACATCTCCTGCCCCTAGCTTCCCTGGATATGGGGAATCCTATACTCCCAGATTACTTCGAGTATTCAAAAGATAACGTAATCTGTGTTAGTAATTTTGCCATGTTCCAGTGTTATGACAGACTGTGGAGAACAGCAGATTATAAACTAATTGTGCCAGGAAAAATAGGACTGTGAATACTTCATAAGACTCACTAGTCTTCCTACATGGGTGTCCAGAGAATATAAGATTTGTTAAGACATGTTAATATCTGGATTAGAGATGCCAACTCAAAGATAATTGAGATTATTAAGATCTATAAATCCTGCCAATTATATCCAAGGCCTAGAATCTACTAAGAGACAGACTTTACAGAGTTAATAGCAGAAAGATTTGATATAAATATTTACTGATGATTATAGATACCTTTTCTGGTTGGACAGAAGCTTTCCCAACTAAGCGTGAGACTGCTTAGATGATAACAAAGAAACTGCTAAAATAAATTTTTCCAACGTATGTTTTTTCTAGATGTATATGTCCAAACAATGGACCTATATTTGTATACCAGTTAAGTCAGGAGTTAGCTAATATTCTGGAGATTGTTTGGAAACTTCATTGTGCTTATAGACCAGAGAGTCCAAGACAGGTGAAAAGGATGAATAAAATCCTAAAAGAGACTTTAACAAAATTGACCTTGGATACTGCTAGTGACTACTGTTATTGACTCTTCTCTCCTTCTCCCTTTACAGAGTTCAGAACTCCCCCTATGGGACTCACACCTTTTGAAATTATGTTTGATTCACCTACTCCCATTATCCCCAACCTACTGAGAGAGGTTATTGCAGAAGCAGATGATTGCTTGTTATTAGATGAACTCAAGGGTATCCAATGAGTAGACAAACATGGTTGGCTTAAACTTTGTGCTTTCTAGAAAACATGTCCACCTCTGAACCTCTACCAACTTTATCCTGGATATTGAGTCTTAGTTATGAAACACTGCCAGGGGTCACTATAGCCTTACTGAAAAGGTCCTTATGCTACAGAGCAGCATCTTGGATCCACCACACACCCATGTGTAGTTGAAAATGACCCTGGCCATCAGGAGGAGTAATCAGCCTCAAGACTCCCTCCCATCTCACACTGATGGTCCCTAATCATGCCACAAGGACACCACAAAGATATAGTCCTGTCACAATCTATTTTCATGAAATGTCAGGAAGCCCTATGATTCATCCTTCTACTTACCACAGAAAGGGGAGGGGATAAGAGACCAAATCTTTTATATTCAAACTCCATTTTAGAGAACCTGACCTAAGTTTGAACTCAGGTAAACCAGCAGCAATCCAATTAGATGTTTGTCAGGGTAGAAAACACTCTTCACTTGGAACTTTCTTTTTAACCAAGCCTCAAACCCTGTGTTCATGGCTCTTCTCTAAGAAAACCTTCCTATGGGTCAGTAATAGACTGACTTCAAACTTATAAATAAAGGTTCTTCTGTGATTGTACAGCATCAGCTCCTGACTGGTCTTTTGGAGTTCACCAATACTTGCTTGGCACTACACTTTCTGTTTCTATTTTAAGGAATACTGTGAGGAAATATGGTATCTGCTCTTCTTTTAAGGTCTGGTAGATTTCTGCACTTAAACCATGTGGCCCTGGGCAGTTTTTGGTTGGGAAGGTTTTAATGGCTGCCTCTATTTCCTTAGGAGTTATGGGACTATTTAGATAGTTTCCCTGATCTTGATTTAGGATAAGTACATAGAATCTCCCTATAAAAATCATCCATTTCATCTAGATTTTCCAGTTTTATCAAGTATAGGCTTTTATAGTTAAGAACTGATGATTTTTTGACTTTCCTCAATTTCTAGTTTTATGACTCCTTTTCCATTCTGATTTGTTAATTTGGATACAGTCTTGGTGTCTGTTAGTTACCTTACCTAAGGGGTTATCTATCTTGTTTATTTTCTCAAAGAACAACCTCTTGGTTTCATTTATTCTTTTTACAGTTGTCTTTGTTTCTAATTGGGTGATTTTAGCCCTGAGTTTGACTATTTGCTGCCATCTATTCCTCTTGGATATGTGTCTTTCTCTTCTAGAGCCTTGAGGTATGTCATTAAGTTGCTAATATAGGATCTCCCCAATTTCTTTATGAAGGCACTTAGTGCCAGGAATTTTCCTCTTGAACTGCTTTCAGTGTGTTCCATACATTCAAGTATTCTGTACCTTCATCTTCATTGAATTCTAGAATATCTAATTTCTTTCCTGACCAAGTTATCACTGAATAATGTGTTTGGTTTCCATGAGTGTGTGGGCTTTCTTTTTCTGTTATTATTGAAGTCTAGCCTTATTTCTTAGTATCCTGATAGATATTTCAATCATCATTTTATCTGTTGAGGCTTATATATGGTCAGTTTTAGAGAGGGTTCAATGAGGCTCTAAGAAGGTTTATTCTTTTCTTTTAGAGTGAAATGTTTTGTAGATATCTGTTAAATTCATTTGATTCATGAGTTCTCTTTCACTTTGTCTTTGGTTAGTTTCTGTTGCCTGTGTTTGGTGAGAGTAGGTTATTGAAATACCAGATTTTTTATTTTGTGAGATCTAGTGTATGTTTTAAGCTTTGGTAGAGTTTCTTTTACAAATGTGTATACCTTTGTATTTAGGCATAGATGTTCAGAACTGAGACTTCATGGAATTTTTCTTTGATGAAGATGAAGTGTCCTTCCTCATCTCTTTTGATTAATTTTGGTTGAAAGTATATTTTGTTGAATATTAGAATGGCAACTTCAGCTTATTTCTTGGGATCATTTGTTTTGAAAACATTCTTTTCAGCCCTTTATTCTGAGGAAGTGCTGTCTTTGTTGCTGAAGTATATTTCTTGTATGCAGGAAAATGACCGATACTCTTTGCATATCCAGTCTGCTATCTTTTGTTTTGTTTTTGTTTTTGATTTTGTTGTCAGGGGTGGTGAATTGAGTCCTTTGATGCTGAACAGATATTATAGACCAATGATTGCTAGTGCCTGTTATTTTTGTTGTTAGATGTAGTATTATGTGTTTGTGATTCTCTTCCTTTAGGGTTTGTTGTAAAGTGACAAATTTCTTATGTTTTCTTAGGTATAATTACCTTTTTGTGATGAGATTTTGCTTCTAGTATCCTCTGTAGGCCTGCATTACTAAAATAATACTGTTTAAATTTGGTTTTGTCAAGGAATGTCTTGGTATTTCTATCCATGTCGGTTGAGAGTTTTGCTTGGTGTAGTAGCCTGATCTGACATCTCTGGTCTCCTAGGCTCTGTATGACAGCTGGACAAGATTTTCTGCTTTTTTATCATTTCTCTTGAGAAGTATTTTGTGATTCTGATAGGTTTGCCTTCATATGTTACTTGACTTTTTCCTCTTACAGATTTTAATATTCTTTTTTGTTCTATATTTTTAAAGTTTTTATTATTATATGGAGAAGTATTTTATTTTTTGGTCTTATTTGTTTGGAGTTCTGTAGGCTTCATGTACATTTATATCCATCTTTTTCTTTAGGTTAGGGACTATTTCTTCTATGATTTTGTTTAAGATGTTTTCTGGCCCTTTAAACTGGGAATCTTTAAGCTGTTCTATTCTATTATTCTTAGGTTTGGTAGTATTTACATTGTTAAAATGCCAATCTTACCAAACGGAATCTACAGATATAATTCAATCTTTATCAATATTCCAATAAACTCTTCACAAATCTTCAGAAACAACTCTCAACTTCATATGGATAAACAAACAAACAAACAAAAAACCCTAAGATACCTAAAAACAATTCTGAACAATTAAAGTACTTCTGGAGGTACCACTATGCCTGACTTTAAGCTGTGCTAGAGAGAACAATAGTAATAGAAAGTGCTTGATATTGATATAGAAAGAGACAGGTTGATCAGTGGAACAGAACAGAAGACCCAGAAATAAGCCCACATACCTAAGAAGAATTTATTTTTGACAAAGAAGCCAAAACCATACAATGGAAAAAGAGAAAGCACCTTCAACAAGTTATACTGCTCTAACAGAATTCTGCATGTAGAAGAATGCAAATAGATCCATATTTATGACACTGCACAAAACTCAAGTCCAAATAGATGATAAACCTCAACATAAAAGCTCATATTCTAAATCTCATAGAAGAGAAACTAAAAAATATTCTTGAACACTTTGGTATAGGAGACAGACTCAGAAGAGAACACTAATAGTATAGGCACTCAAGATAAATAAATTGGATCTTATGAAGCTAAAATGCTTCGTTGGTCAACTATGCTGTCATTAGGTTCAAATGACAGCCTACAGATTGGGAAAGGAACTTCAATAACCTTACATCTGACATTGGGCTAATATCCCAAATATATAAAGGACTCAAAAAAGTTAGACACCAACAAACCAATCACCAGCAACTCTGCCTCTTTCTCCAACACAACAGCCTACCTGTCTTCCAGGAGGTCTGCCATAACCAGGAACAGAGGTGAGACCACTGCCTCAATACACACACCAGCTAGGAAACGCACTGAGGCCAGCTGAAGTGGGATTTATCCCACTCTACAAAAACACCATCCTCCTAGTTTGTTTGCATCTACCCCTGAACCTGTGGCATATCAATGAGCCTGAACCCTATCCCCTGGACCCCACAGCCTATCTGCCTCCCACGAGTTCTTCCCTAACAAGAAATAGAGCTTACCTGTCTCAAAGGTGATCTGTCAGAACCAGGAACACAGATCAACTTGTATCTCCCCAGATCCCAAAGATAGCCTGTCTTCCAGGATACCTGATCTAACCAGAGACACAAGAGCACTACCCTAACCAGAGACAGCACTACCTGTTGCAGGAAAGCCTGCTTTAACCCAGGTCACACAGCTCTACCTTGCACCAAGGAGGCCTGCTCCAGTCCCAGATATTCAGTCTAGTTAACACCAGAGAAAACCAGATGGCAAATGGTGAGCACAAGAATATAAGCAACAGAAGCCAATGTAATTTGGCAACACTAGAAGCCAGTTCTTTTACTATCAGAAGCCCTCAATACCCTAGCACGTACAAAGAGGAAAATTATGACCAAAAATTTCATCTCATGGAGATGATAGAGGCCTCTCAGTGGGATATAAATAACTCCTTTAAAAAATAGAAGAACACAGAGGCAGAGAGAGAGAAGCCTTTAAAGAGGAAACAAGTAAATCTCTTAAAAGTAAAGGAAAATACAATCAAATAGATGAAGAATTGATCAAAACAGTCCAAAAACTAAATATAGAAATAGAAACAATAAAGAACCCCCCCCCCAAATGGAGGCAACCTAGGGATGGAAAACCTAGGAATGAAAACAAGAGCTACAGACAAAAACTTCACCAAGAGACCGAAAAGAGAATATCAGGAGTAAAAGATATCAACTCATCGGTCAAAGAAAATACAAAGGGCACTAATTGGGTATTTTTGCATTAATGGTCATAAGGAAATTATTCTAAATCTGCCCTCCTTTGTTGTATCAGGGTGATTTGCATCATAGAATGAGTTTGACTGTATTCCTTCTGCTTCTATTTTGGGTAATGTTTGAGGAGCATTGGTATTAGCTCTTCTTTGAAAGTCTAGTAGAATTCTTCACTAAAACCATTTTTTTTTGTTCAGGGGTAATTTTTGGTTGGGAGCCTTTTAATAACTCCTATTTTCTTAGAGGTTATAAGACTATTCAGATTACTCTGGTAATTGGTATTTGTCTAGAAAATAATGCATTTCCAATTCCGTGGAGTATAAGCTTTGAAAGTAAGACCTAATGATTCTTGAATTTCCTCAGTATTCATTTTATGTCTCCCTTTTGCTTTCTAATTTTGCTAATTTGGGTGCTGTTTCTCTACCATTTAGTTAGTTTAGCTGAAGGTTTGTCTAACTTGTTGATATTTTCAAGGAACCAATTCTGGCTTTCATTGATTCTTTGTATTGTACTTTTTATTCCTGGTTGATTAAAGTCAGTCCTGTGTTTGATTATTTCCTGCAGTCTACTCCTCCTGGGTGTATTTTATTTGGTTTTTTTATGTTTGTTTCTCTAGAGAAACAAACAAACAAATATACTTTAAATTTATTAGTCTAAAAACTCTCCAATTTTGTTATGTGTGTATTTATTGCTACAAACTTTCCTTTTAGCTTTGATTTCATAGTGTCCCATAAGTTTGGGTATGTTGTAACCTCATTTTCATTGAATTATAGAAGGTTTTTGATTTGTTTATTTCTTCCCTGGCCCAGTGTTAGTTTACTAAACAGTTGTTCATTTTCTGGGAGTATGTAGGCTTTCTGTTGTTTGTGCTGTTAAAGTCCAGATTTAATCCATGGTTAAAGTGCAAATTTCTGGTTTCTCTGGAAATTCAATTGTGTCATGGTATGTTTTTCTGGAAACTGTATTATGAGAGGATGATTTTTACTGAAGCATCCATGTGTGTGTGGGGGTGTTTTGCTGAGAACAGATACATGATGTTTTCTTGATGCAAAAAAAAAAAAAAAAAAAAAAAGAGTATGCAATGTTTAGCTAAAGAGAATAATTGAGAGAATACATGATATTTGTAAGAAGAGACGATGGTATGTGGTATTGGTATGCCTTACCATTCTTAGCTGGTCATTTTTGAGCTTGGTTGATGCCGGTCTTTGCTGACAAAGCTATATCATATTGGTTTGCTTTGCTGTTCATTGCTAGTCATCGTTTGTCATTATAGAGAAAAATGTCTCCAAAGTACTTCTGGTGGTATTCCAGCAGCTTATTGCTGCTCAATTGGAATGATTGGCAGAACTTAGCAGTTTCTTCTGGATAGCCCTGTTTTGGCTTGGTCATGAGTGGTGCTTGTGAGTGGATCAAGTCACCACTGCAGATTCATGTGAACTGAACTGTTGATATCCTGACAACACAGAATGGATTTGCTCCAAAGATCTATTTCTAATCAATTCCACATATTCTGTTTACCCTATTAAACGTTTTATCCTACCTCTGGTGAGTGGTAGGCTCCAGAAGAGGTCAAAGCATTTAAGATTCTTATTAAAACTAGATTTTGAAAAATCTAAGACTGCATATGGTGATCTTATAAGATGCTGGTTATTTCAATCTTCATGTATCTGTTGAGGCTTGATTTCTGACCAAATATGCAGTAAATTTTGGAGAGGTTCTGAGAAGAAAGTATATTCTTTTGTGTTTGGGTGAAAGGTTCTATAGATAACAGTTAGGTCCATTAGAATCATAACCTCCTTTGCTTTCAATATTCTTCTGTTTAGTTTCTGTGTCTCTAACCTGTCCACTGGTAAGAGGGATGTTTAGGTTTCTCACTACTAATGTGTGGAGTTTGATGTGATGTATGCTTTAGTGCTCTTTCTTTCACAATATTGGTGCCCTTCCATTTGTGGCATAAATATTTAGAATTGAAATGTGCTCTGATAGATTTAAACCTGTCTCTTTTGACTACTTTCAGTTGAAAGTCTATTTTACTAGTTATTAGATTGGGCACCAAGTTTCATCTTCTGTTTGTTTGCTTAGAAAATCTTTTTCTCCCAATACTGCAGATGAAACAGGTTCCCTCCATACCCTACGCCTTCCCCCTAGAAAACACACTTATTCCTCCAAAGCCATTCCTCCACTTGGAAAGGCTCCTTTAAAATGTTAACCCAGTCAGAACCCAACATGGCTTGTATGTTACCCAGCATCAGTAAAATAGGAGCTGGCATCCAGCCCCTACCCTCTGTTCTCTTATGTGCTCAGACTTTTATTCCAAAGGAGGGCTTTTCAAAATATTCACTTGACAGGGATTTCGTAACAAAAATTTCTTGGTATGTATACTTCAAGTAAACTCCTAAAACTGAAACACCCAATTTATCTGAGAGAGGGAGATTTATTTTTAGTCCATCTTCAGTGATCTGGTTCTGATCTGGCCTTACCAAATGATTGACGGCAGGAAAATCTGAACAGCACCCAGTTTTCCAGGAGCACCTTAGAAAAGATGGCATTTACGCCTGACAATGTCCAGATCCTAGGCCAAGCTGGAAGAAACTGCTCTATCCATAGCCGAATGAACCACTAGAGAGAAAAACCTCACATGGTGGGGTCAGTGGGCCCAGGAGCCACCTGCAAACGTGAACAACCATAGACCTTTTTTCTTGCCAGTCACCCTGCCTGCTTCTCAGGGGTAACAATGCAAGAAGATAACCACGGTGACCACCAACCCTCCCACTCCACTCATTGCCAGCACACCTGTGTGTTTCTCTGCTCGACAGTGTGACCTCAACAGAAATATATCCTAAAGTCACCAAACTCATGTGCACACGTGCTGAGCTTCTCAATACTCAGTAAACTAATTATTCAGTTGATGACTAATTAGAATACTGTGGCCTAGAAGGATCTAGAACAAAACTCCAGTGAGTTCCACTATAGAAGGACAAACACAGAACCAGGCACTTTTCTGGCAAACTCATTTTCTCCTCTTTCCTTTCCGTCTCCACTTAATTAGATTGGTTGGACACATTGCCAGAATCTGTGGGTTTTATAACTTTCCAGCTTGATTGCTTTTAAAATAATAATAATAATAATAATAATAATAATAATAATAATAATAAT